>NDXZ01013868.1:0-16412 GCA_003055125.1 Paykullia maculata
ATCGAAATGATGGGACACTTCCTATGCCACTGCCCTGCTTTTGCTTATACCTATTGTTTTTCGTTGGACACTTTACCTGACTTGGCACAATTGGCGCTGAGGAAATTCGTTCTAATGACCGAACTTCTGTGAGCAGTGCGATTTTTCTCGATCTTTTCGGTTCCTCTATTTGTTTTCTTTTTTTCCCCTTTTTTTCCCACCCCAGGAAAAATGTCCTAAGGAACATGAGACCCTTCGAGGCTCCTTCTGTTGATCTATCTACCTAAATCTCTTGGAACTGGTTATCTCGTAACAAAATCGTAGAGACTTAAAGAAATCTGATCATTATTAAATAACATATTTCCAATTACACTTAGCAAATTGACAAAACTCAATAGCTTAAAGGCAGGAGCAATATGAATACCAGAATTTTCTGTGTTCCTATGTATAAGTGGTAATCTTTGAGTTCGTTAATCCAATTTTAACGTTTTTTTTGCAAATATTTAGACTGAAATTTACGAATGTAAAAGTTATATTTAGATGATTCTTTGATCAACGTTCAAAGTTTCCTGATCCAATTAGGAGGTCTTACCATCTCTTTTTTTTCACAGATTCCATCTCCTTCAAGCCATCCGAGGCATCCATGTGCTGGAAATCATCTTGAAATAAAAAAGGAAAAACAATTGTTTTTCTTATGGCAACTAAGACTATCTTTTTGTGTTTCATTTGAATGTAAATTTCTATACTACAACAAAAAAAAAACATCAATTACAAGCAGACCACATCTTTAATAAAATAAATCAGGCTAAAAGAAAAATATTGCTAAAGTGACATTATCAAAAGAAGGGAGACTTGACCTTGTTTTAATTAAAATTTATTACTTCATCTTCATTTCGCTATATTGCAATTTTGTCATTACCAAATTATTGGGATTTATTGTATTTTCCCAAAATCAAACCGAATTGTTATAGTCTGCAAAGTAAAAACAAAACAAGTAAGAGCGCTATAATCTGCTGTGCAGGTATGTTATAAGAAGTTTATTTTTCGTATGTGTGTATGTATTTACATTGCCGAAATGAATTTAAAGCTTTAAAACACTTGATATTTTTTATTGATATACCCTTTGGTTCATATAGGTTTTTCGCCCATATCTTTGTGGATTCTGGGCCAATTAGTCCGTTTTCTCAAATTGCGACATGTCTTATACACAAATAAAAAAAATTTTTGTTTAAGAAAAAAGTTGTTGACTTCCCTATCTATAAGGACCCAGAATATATATACTTTAGGGGATCGCAAATGAATTATGTAGAAATAACAAACGAAATGACAAAAAATAATAAATAGAAGGTCTCGTTGTATGTAAATGGCATATAAATTAGTTAAATACTATAAAAGAAAATCATGTGTATCTTGCTTATGTTAAATATGTTAAATAATTGTTGGATTCACAATACACCGCCCTCCACTCTGTACAATCGTAATGGTTGTAATATTGTATTACTTTATACATGTTGTTTGTAATATTTATGAAAAGATTTTGTATTATGCTGTATTTAATATTAATTTGTAAATTCCATCTTTGTTGGTGTGACGTTTCTTTTTTTAAGACATATAACAAAACATAAATAGAACTGAAATAGCAGAAATTCGATGTTCATAAATAAATAACTTAGAAATCTTTATGCATTTAAAAATAGGCGATATAATGGAAAGTAGAAAATTTAACAAATAATTGCTAAAGCTCTAGCAAATGGAGTGAGTTTTAAATACCATTAGTTATATCAAATGCAAATGCGGGTAAATACTTTAAGAATCTAGAAATACGTATTAAAAAAATATTTTTGTTTTCGCTGCTTCGTGTACACAAATATAGACAAATTCTCTTTACTTTCCTTACACTGCGTCTTGTCGAGTCAGAAATTTGTTCGTACATGAACAAAACCTCGGCAGAATAGCGGTAAAAAATTTGTTTACATTTCGACATGTGGAGAGAACGTGCTGATGTTCATACCTTGCCGAATCTTAATTTTCCGATTTTTATTTATTTTTTAAAAATATTTTGAATAGTTTTTTGCAAAGGACACAGTTTTTTGTTTTTTTTTTTTTAATTTATAATAAATAGTATTAACTTTTGAGAAATTTTCTAATTATAGAACTTTATTTTTATAAATTAAACTTTTATGAAAAGAAAAATTTTAAAATCCGAACGTCTTATTGTTTATCATTTTGCACATGGGTGTTAAAGAGCTACAAAAAGTTCTCCACAGTATTAATTAAGACAAGAGTTGTCAGTACAAAAAGAACTTGTATTGAGAATGATAGAGAGAGAGGGAGAGTAAGACAATATGAAAACAAACAAATAGGACCCAAATTAATTATTTTGAATTATGAGAGTAAATTTTTATTTATTCAGAAATTATTTTATTTTATATTAAATTTTATGAAACGTTGCATAGCTGCGTTTGGTATTGAAAGAAAGAATATATCTGCTTCCTTCTTGTTGTTATGAAACATATCTTAAATCATTAAAATCATTGCGTTATATATTTCTATATCGCACACCCAGTTCAAAACTGACACGACTCAAAGTTTTCATTTTTCACTTTTAAATGCTTAAACTATGCACAATACACTTCTTAATCTATAAGAATAAACAAGTGTATTGAATATCAGTGTATTTTTTTGTTGTTAACATTTGATAAAAAAAAGGTTATGTCTTTTTTTATGTTTCAATTGGTATAAAGCAAAATATAATGGTATTAGATCCCTACGCTAAGTGCTTAATAGTTTTAATTCGAATTCAATGGTCCAACGTTTTTGTTTTTAACTATTTTTATTTACGTCAAAAACAGTTTATTTCGATTTCTGAAAAATTAAAAATTTTGAATTGTGTCACTTTTGAACTGGGTGTGCGATATGATTTAAAAGATTAAAACATTATTCACCACTAAGAAATAAATCTGTAGAAATCATTAGCAAAAATGTATGGAACAACTAAAATTTGAAAATTTAAATCTAAGAAACTTAAATATTTTATTCGTGGTAAATATTTTTTTTTTTCAAAAAACTATTAAATAAAAAGCGTATCAAGACACTTGTTTATTTATTTTTAGAATGCTTATGCTCAGTTTTCTATCAACTGTAGTGGCAAAAACTCATGTTATTTTCCCTAATACACAAACTACTTGTATAATTCGAAGAACTTGTTAAAAATGTTTAATACAAAAAAACAAATAAACACAATTGCATTGCGGGTTCGTTTTTTTTATGTTGAAGAGTGTAACTGTTATATTCTTATAACAGCAGCGTGTGTTTCAGTAAAGTCAAATAAATAAATGTGTTTGTGTATTGCATTGAATTTGTCTGTTTGCATGTATGTATATAACTCATATAAAGAAAATTTGAATTTCGTTTTACATAAATTTACGTTTAATATTCGAAGAAAGAAAAATACTTCTTTTACTTAGAATGTTGTATGCATGTATGTACGTATGATTAATGTTTATTTTTGTTATGAAATAAATACAACTCATACGTCTTAAATACAGCCATTTAATGGATGTTGGCATTAAAAGAATATTTACTTACCAGTTATGGTTTCAACAAATTTTCATCTGAAAGTATAATAAAATGAAAACAATAAATAAATTAATATCATCTAAGCAAAACTTGTGTTATTTTATGTAAATGTTAACATAAGCAAATACATACATATGTTAACAAGTTATTTAATACAAATGTTTTTATTTTGCCGAATAAAACTTTATGCATAATAATTATTCAAATTTATGAATATTTGTTTAACAAACACAACAGAAATTTGTTAAAGATATATTTATTTATTTTTTTATTTTTTTTAGCATATTCTTGAAATATCATTAGAATTACAAGTTCTTGAATTTAAAATCATTTGTTTGCATATTTTCTTATGAAATTTCTATTGTTAAATTTTTGCTATTAACAAACAATTATTTTAATTTTCAAAGGCAATGTTTAATGTCATAATGGTTTGTGGCAAAGTTTATTTGAATATTTGAGGATAACTCAAATCACAACAAACCATATTAGTTATTGAAAATTTGTTGTAGAAATAATTGCAAGAAACAAAAATTTAATTTTCATTTTAATCTTTTGCTTTTTAAATATGCATATGTATATGCAAGTCATGTTTCTGAATAAATAATTAAAAAAACAGTTTTTGACTTCTCTTAACTTTTTTCGGACAAAGGTCAATTGTCAATTTGTAAAATTCCAATTAAAATAGTATTAGAGTGAAACAACTATTGCAACAAGAAGTTTACTATTATATATTGGCAAAAATAAGGATTTTTTTAATAAATGTTATTTTATTACCAACTTTTATTTGTTTTAAGACAATTATTTTTGGTTTTATTTTGGCTCAAGTTCATTGCAAAATTTCTAAGAAATTTTTTATTTTTTATTGTGATAATGAATGAATAGGCTAGTGTCCACAAAAACTTATTGGCAAAAGGACTAGATAAAAAAGTTTGAGAAAACGAAATAAAGATTATCTAATAATATATTAATAATTAAAGAATTCTAAGTGGTGAGGTTATGTTGATTGACACTGACTGCTCTCTTGAGGTACAGAACAAGCCTCGAAAAAACCCGCCATCTAATTTTTCATAACGTCTTAATTTATGGTGAAAATAGTCCAAATAAAATATTTACAAAATAAAAATAATAACTTTAAAAACAATTTTTATTCGAATTTCTTTTTCAATGTTAACGTAGTATTATTCTCCTTCGTTATTTCTATAGGTGGTAAATTACAAGAAGTGAGATTGAAAAGTCTTAACATATAGAAAATTCAATAATTTGTAAACGGTTGATTTTAGAGTTTTGTTTTTTTTTTATTTAATTGATATTTTGTTACAAATCACAGAAAACTATAACTTTTATAGTTGCAGCCACTACTTATTCACAGGTGGACCTTTTTTGTTAACACTTCCATTCGTGTTTTTTCAGTCATTTTTTTGACCAGTTTGACCATCTGTTTTTAAAATCTTTCATATTGTGCTCTTTAATTCTCTTTTTACTAGAGCCCAATATCTCTGCACTAGTTTTAGCTACGGACAATTTGGAGGATAGACCTCTCTTGGTACAAAACCTATGTTGTTGTTGTTGTTTTTGTTATGGTACCACTTCAGAGCTTTCTTACCATAGTAACATAATGCACAAATCGGGCCAAAAATATGTGAACACATTATGCTCTCTTATGAAAGAAAGAAGCCTTTTTGCAAACATTCTTTGATGTATATTTCGGTATATTTAGAGCCCACTGTAACAAATGCCTTGCTTATTTTGCCGCAACTGCATAAAGCTTGCCATACCAAGAATTTTTAGGATATTTTGTCTGCTTTTATATCCTCAACTTATCTTTAACATTTCCTGGAGCATAAGCAACATTAAAATATTGACTCGGAAGCTGCAAAACGTCTGCCAGTACATGCGTTTCGTCGTCCATTATACAATATGAGTGTTTTTGTATAAAATTTGGTATTAATTTTCGTGCCTTATTTTTGGCTTCTAAATATTTTCCATCATTCCTGTCTGGAAATTTTTGGACTTTGTATGTTTTTAAGCCTGCGTTTGCTTTTTGCACCGAATAGTCAGAGCACTGAGCTAACCGGGCTGCTTTTCTACCAGATGTGTTTGGAGGTCTTTTCAATATGTCTTTTATTTTCTTGGCCTTCCCAATATCATGTGGACTTTTTTTCTTCCCGAGACAGTTTTCCTATCAATAACCAAATTCTCCTGATAATGTTTAATGTTATTGGAAACAGTTTGACAGCCTACCTTTACTTCTATGGCCAATTTGGATTTTTTGAAATTTTTTTTATAAATTTAGCACGTACTTCTTTTTCGTCACTTACACTGATCAAACTCACAACAAATCAACATGGTTGTTAAAAATAATAACTGACTTAATTGTTCAAAAATAACAGGATCAAAAAAAATTTAAGAGGCCAAACGTGTGTTAAGATTTTTTCGATCTTACTCCTTAATTAGAAATAAAAATAAAAATTCAATATTAAAGTTGTTGTCTTATTTAAAAAAATGCTTTTATTTTAAACTTCAAACTGCTTTGCCTACCATCTCTAGGGAAAAATTAAAACGGCTATATTGAGTTGAGTTGAACAACAGATCGAATGTTTGAAATTTAAAGTAAAAAAATTTTTCCATTTTTTTTTTAAATTTGAATTGTTATAATATAAAAACAAATTACAAAATTCTTTTGATATAGGAAATTATAAGGCTACTTAATTCTAACCATGTTTAAAGAAAATATTTAATAAACATTTTTTTTTTTTTAATATGTACAATTAAAAATTTATACTGCCAAATTGAAAATATATTATTTACTTATATATATGTTTGTATATATTTAAATCAAATCTACTCACATTTAATTATATACCTAGAACCGTTAATAAGCGAATAGTTCTAGTGAATATATAAACATCGTTGAAGAATTTTATGAAATATATTAAAATGTGTTTTTTTTTTTTAATTACAAGGACATCTTTAGACATTAGTTCTCTCGAAATTACTTATTTAATTATAATCAAATTACTTTGGCTTATCTTTTCAATTAACTACAAAATATTTCTTCTTCAAAAGAGGACTAAAGCTTTTAAAATATCCCAGAAGATAACAATATTAAAAATCTTGTAATTATTTAAGATTATTTGTATATGATAAATATGATGGTTGTTAGTGTTGATTAGTTTCAGCATAATTTAATTTTTGCCTAAAGTAAATGTACACAAAGACATATTTACATATTTAATATATATTTTATTACCACAACAAACAAAAAGATATAAACATACATCTGAAGTGTTTTCTACTAAGTTAAAATTAACAAACCAATGCTCTCAGCATAATTAACAAAATATATTTGTTGAAATATAAATTCAAAAACTAGTTAAAAGATTTATCTTCTATTTTAAAATGAGTTTAATTAATTATCTAAAGCGAATTAAATTGTCCTTTAAATATTAATTAATATTTGCTAGAACATGAATTTGTTAATAGAAGACATCACAATATTTCAATAATAAGAGTAAACTGCGGTCAATTTTAGACTTTTGATGACAAAACTGAAAAAGAAGCTTTGTCTTCAAACAACATTCTTCCGAGGTTAATTTAGATAATGTGATTTTTAGGGCTTATATATAAGCAAGTAGCATTTATGGTCCGATCAAAACCAGTTTAAGAATATTGTGTTTGATTGTGTTCAATTTTAATAATATTTCAACACTTTTTGCTACTTAAACCAATTTGCAAATAAATAATTTTTTGTTGATCTGATAAATCCAAAAAACATTTGAAAATTTCCCCAAGAAACCAAAACACGATTTTTCATATGAATGTGTTTTGAATTCTCATTTTATATATTTAAATTATGGTATATACATACAACATTTTTGAATTTTTTCAAGAAATAAATTTCAAAGTCTACTGATGATCTGGTCTAAGCAACCAGTGAAATGCAGCATATAGACAGCTTGAAATCTAACAAAAACAATAAAATTTAAGACAATAATGTCAATACGACAAATAAATATTTTCTAGCTATTTTTTAATTTAATTATTATTATTTGTTAGGCTTTAGTTCATTTTCATGTGATTATTAAGAATATTATGAAAAATCGAGTACGACACTAGTCGAGTGTAATGCATTTTTGAAACCAGTAACGGTTTCATCTTCAGCACTCTCTGATCGGTACAGCTGCTGTTGTATGTAAAAATCATCTTTTTAACTCACAATTTTTATGATATTAGTAACTGGGATTTTTTCCTTTTCTACTTTACATTGTTATACTTTTCTATTCTTTTTAACCACATTCTTATTTGTTCTTGCTTTTATGCCCATGCATCGGAGGGGAACAAATTGAAAGCTTTTGTGCTTTTATCTACCACCTTTATATTGCATTAATGCAAGATGTAGTCAAGTGCACAGTCACTGTGCCGTGTGTGCTGTATGAAATTTTATTTAAAAATTAGTTGAACTGTCAATTTGTTTAACATGCAATAAGTTTCTTATATCATCAAAAGCGCTTAAAAAAATACAAAGAAATAAGTTTGTCTTTTTCAAATACAAAACGAACATTTTCTAGGGCTCAATTTTTATTTAAAAATTATTTTATTTACTTTAAAAGCTTATGTGTAAACGAAATATTTAAAAACGTTTTTTTTTTTTGTAAGAAGATTTTGTTGTCTACACGCAAAGAAAAAACATGGTTGTGGTGACCATAATCTAAGGGCATCATACTGTGATTGGATTATATGATTTTGGCTAAACTTTTGTAATGATCGGTTTTAATCATAACCAATTTAATTAAAAAGCTCTTCTATAACCATATATTATCATAACTGTTATTTTCCATGATCAGAATATGATTCCACCCATTGTTTAGTCCCATATGATCATAATATGACTTCACCTAATTATAATGTGACTCCACATAATCAAAAGATGATCCCACATAACAATAAAATTATTTCGTATAATCAGAATATGATTCCACCCAACCATATTATAGTCCCGTATGATCATAATATATTTTCACCTAATCATAATGTGAGTAAATGAATATTGTAATTTTTTCGTATAAAAACATACTTTCAATAATAATAATTGACACATTTGAATTTTTTGTCACTTACTATATTGATTTTAATTATGTACCTCTATAATTGTAATGCTTTCTTTCGCTTTCTTTTTGTTTTTATTTTTTTTCAATATTATTTTAAACTCTTGACATTTCATATACAAATTTATCAATATATTGAAAGCTCTTAGAAGAAGAAGAACAATCGAAAACAAACAATTGATAAAGTTTATCATACTTCGATTGCCTTGCAACTACACTGTTGTTGCAAACACCATTTAATGATTATTTATAACTTAATTATTTTATTTATTTTTGCGAACAAATCATGACTTGTTTGTCACAGTTTTTTTTAAACATATTATTTTTCTGGATAATCAAATCAAAGCTTTAAATAGTGGTAACCATTTAATGATAAAATATAAACCTTATACTTTATTATCGTTTACTTTAATTCGTTTGCGGTATAAAAATTGTTCGTAAAGAAAATGCAATGGTTGTCGTGATCATGTTTCAACCATGTTTTTTCTTTGCATGTATCATGTTCGTTATAAACTGCCCTGCAGACACGCAAAGTAAAAACATGGTTGCGTATGGTCTCGTAACATGATCACAGAACATGTTAAAAACACATGTTAAATGGTCACTCAAATCATCCCAACAGTTGTCACAAACATATAATAGTGTAGTCATCATATTTTGCGTTCACACCAATATTCTATATATGGTTGCAGGAATCATTATATTTTTATTCCAATTATTTACTTGATCTAATCATAAATATGTTACTCTTACATAGTTATAGTTCAGTCACTTGCTCAGAATTAAGTATAATAATAATATATTTGTAGAAATCATATTAACAACTGCAGTAATCATGGAATAATAAAAAAAAGTCTGTGACCTTACTCAACCATATTTTTTCTCTGGGTGAAATATACGGATCACTGAAAATTCTAAAATTAAATTACATTTATTTTAATATATAGAATTTGTCTGTGTTATTTTTTTATTCTTAAAATACTAGGATTTATAAGTCAGTTATAAATGTAAAAGTCCTAATTCATAAGAAAATTTTTATGGGTGCCAAGAAAAATAAGTTCCTCCAGACTACTAAAAACTCAAACAGGAGCCTTAGCTTAGGATCATTAAACATATAAATATCAAAATCCAATTTGGTTTTTTTAAAGAATTCCCGAATCTACAGAACGTTTACAGGAATATTTTAAAAATTCTTATCAATTTTTAAATATAAAATAATACTAATTACTTCTTTGGCTTCACTGTGCTCTGTTGCATGTTTTAACACAGCAAATTTATTTCTAACATCTCCCCTATTCTTCGCTGCTCAGCTTATTACATTCCAATATAATGTATTGCCTTTCATCCTTAAGGTTTATGCTACCACACGCTTTTGTATTTAAATATGTCACACATTTCCGTTTTAACACTTCCCTCCACCCTTTTTTTTATTTCCTCTTATTTGAAAATGTTAAATATTTTATTTATAAGTTTAACGCTTAAAATTTACTAATTAGTTGAGTAATGGAGACATGGCGAAAGTTTGTTTTTCAATTATGTATTTTAAAACGTTTTCTTTTTGGTTGTTTAACAAGTGAATAAATTAGGGCTAAATGTAAAGTGGAAGGTAGTGCTTTTAAAAGATCTTTGAAATTGATAATATATTTTTGATTATACAAAGAACTTGATCATTTTTTATTTCATAATTCACACTGATAATAAACTAAATTTATGTATATTTTGAAAGTGATACAGATAAAAAAAAAGATTTATAGAAATTATTTTAATTAGTTTCACAACCTGGTTCTTGCAAATGCAAGCCAACATAAACTTATAGTAGAAGGTACATGCGAAAGATTTACAATAGTTTATGAATGTTTGAATTTGAATAATTTACAGTATTAAGCTTTAGAGATATGATTGGAAAAAAGGGGAAAAATTTATTTACTAACTTATTAACATTATCTTGCCAAAAATGTACGACTCAACCGATGAGGTATTTTTGTATTGGTGTAAGCGAAATAAAACGAAGCCCACCAGTATTGCTAAAAGTGATAATCTGTTTTAATTTTGATGACCTAAATTTTAAATTTTATTTAACATTTATCGAAATTTTCTATAATTAAAAGAATATTTCTTAAATTTGTTATAAACAAAAAAAAATCAAAATATTAATGTTATAAAGATATTTTCAAGAATTTTTATGTATTTTTTGTTTACTATCAATAAGAAATATTTTTAATTTTTATTAAAAAAAACCTGGAAAATGCCAGACCTCACCTTAAGAAATTTTAGCTGAATTAAATCACTTAAAATTTAAAAAAATGAATACCAACGCTAAGTAGACATCACTGATGCACTACTTCAGACATTTTAAAGACTTCTTAAATTTGTTTTCTGTACAAATTGTGCTTTTATTATTCTACAAACTTTTTAAGCCTTAAATAAAAGTGTTCTTTATTTACTTTTTCTTTATTATTTATCTTTTTTATTGTAGTTAGGAAAAAAGCGGCAATAAATATCAAGAGAAACGTTATTAAATGTTCGAAAAAGTGATTGTTTTGTGAGTGAAAATGTGTAGAATAAAAAAGTTTTAATTGCTAACAAAAAGACACTAAGGGTTCTTCTGTTGTTTTCGGAAATTTCTTTTTTTTTCATTCATTTTTTGTTTTATGATATTTTTCTAATAAAACAAAAATTTTTACACCCAAAGTTTTGCATTAATGAATGGCGTGCATAAACATGTTTTTATGTCATCAAAAGATGGTCAATTATTTCTTGGGTTTTCTGAAACATTCAGTGGTTTCATTGCATATGCTTTTTTCCAAAATTATTTCGATTCTATTTATTCTGGCTAAAGTTTATTTTCTTTTAATTTGTGATGATTGAAAGAAATATATGTATCTTGATTTCAATTATTGTCCAAATTCGACAATAAATAATTTTTAATTAATCTTTATTTGTGGCCGATGGTGGCAACAGGATGCAGATTGGTTGGCGGCGGCGATTCGAATATTGGCTATCATTTAAAAAAAAACGTATTAATAGGAAATATTAAATAAAATTTTTATATAAAAATGTTTAGTTACATATTGGTCTACAAAAAAACCTGGTAAAAACTTGTCTATAAAGTCTTTTATATTTCGAAAAATTTTAACACAACATTTCTTTATTCATAAAGTTGAAAACAAACAACGACTTTTGAGTGTAAAGATTAAGAAAAAAATTCTCTTATTTCGCCATACATTATGAGATTTGTAACTTTATAAGACTTAATATAGGGCTGCCGGAAAAATATAAAAAAAAACAAACCAAAAGAAAAAAGTTATTACATTTGGGCTACGTCGATTTTATAGTGCCTTATCTAAAAATCTTATAGTAAAATTTATATGACCACACATTTTGAGAATCGGGTTTAAGTCAAATTTTTTTTAATTGGTCACTCAATTTTAAAAGCAACACTAATAAAATCTTATTGTTAGCAAAAAACAAGCCCTTTCATTTGATGCATAACAGGACATCGTATTGAAAATTTGTTTGTTCATAACTTTATATCCCAGCCAAAAAAAAGTGCATGACAATTATAAGTAAATTTAATACAAAGAAGTTTTATTTCAGGTGAAACATATATAAATTTAACACGTAGTTGCCATAAGATAGAAGTGCTGAAAAGAAGTCCGTGATACCCTATGAAAACTTGCTTTTTTTCATCAAATAAATAAGAAAATCTAAATTTTTTTTCAACAGTTTTTATTGAAAACTAAATGAGAAACAACTTCTTAATTATTTATTTAATCAAATAGAAGTAAGATATAACAGTAAACTCATAAACCATTTATCTGAGCCTCGGCTATACTGCGTCTATTTAAATGAAAGTTATAAGTGTGAAACTAGTTTTACTTTATTTTTTTTTTTTAAATAAGATTATCTACAATAGTTAGCAGCTTTATCGCTGCTACAAACGCAGTTGTTATCTGTATATATAAAAGATTAACGTTACTGACTGACTAACTGATTCTTCATCGCGCAGCCCAAACGGATAGAGCTAGAGACTTAAAATTTGGATTGTGGGTTGATCTACTAAGAAGAGATTTTTGGAAATTAAAATATTTAGGGGATAAAAAAGGGAAAATCGGTAACCTTATAACTTTTAAACCAAACAATATACAAAAAAAATATTTATCAAAAAATAAGCGGACAGGTCTCTGGTACTTTTTACAAATTCAAGGGTCCAGGGGTTAAAAATGGGCAAAGAAAAGGTAAAAATTATATATAGGTACTTTTTTGGGGCTCCTACTAACTACTTAACCAAAAAACATAGAAATTAAATTTAAACTGCATTCGTCACATCTTGGTACTTTTTGCAAATTCGAACTTATAGGGAAAAAAATTGTACTTATTTTTGGCACTTTTTTTCAAAAAATTCGAACTTATAGGGAAAAAAATTGCAGTTATTTTTGGTACTTTTTTAAAAAAAAATATTTTTTTTATTTTGATAGAGTTTAGATAAGATTCACTTAAGCTTCTATTAATATTTAGACAACTATTTAGGAAAAAAATGTTGACACTAAAATGGGGACTAAAAAGGTACCAAAATGGGAGAAAACCGGGAATATGTATATAGAAAATTACTGATCCAATTTGGGAAAAATATGAAACACGGATTCTATTAGACATAAAAAATCGTGTGACATAATAAAATTTTACAACAATATATAGGGAAAATTCGAGTAAAATTCGAGATTCGAAAAACTACTTTCTCAAATTTTAAGGTACTCTCCTACATTTTTTTGAGTTTATAAGTCTAGAAACACCAAATTAGGTCCTCTCGCTCCTAATTAGAATAGAAAATCATGAAGTGGCGAAAAAGTACTTTATCTACTTTTAGTATACTTTTTTACAATTTTTGTGTTTATGAGTCTAGAAATGAGAGATTGAAGGCTATTGATCCTGATTGAACTAGAAAATCAGTCAATTAGCTTTTATGGTACTTTTTAAAAATTTTTTTATTGTAAGTAAAATGAGATATAAAACCATTAAAAGGCAGAAAAGGTACTTATAAATTTTTATGATCCTTTTTTACATTTATAGATCCAGAAATGTGGAATCATTGATATTGGTCCAAGTTGAGATTAAAATACAAACATTTATGGTGGCGAACTGTTGCTTTTTTCAATTTAATGGTTTTATTCCATTTATTGGGTTAATTGTTCTAGAAATGTAATATTATTGACTATCCAGATTAAGGTGGGTGATAAAATAGGGGGAAAAATCGAATAATTTGTCAGTATTATAAAAAAAATACAATGGTGTAGGGTACAAACAATAGTCTTAGTCTAGGTATAAAAAAAAACACAGACTTTTTTTTATTGTTGACTTAGATGGGATTAACAAAAAGAAAAATAGGCAAACAATTATCTAACAGAACATTAACACACAATAAAGTTAATTACAAATCATCATCACATATGTATAGAGTCTCGCATTGCTTTATACTAACATACACACACACTTAGATATACATATATAAATAAAAGCAAAAGAAAAATTACGGTTGTATAGTACTTAATTGAAGCCCTATATTCATCAGGTATATTTAAAAGGTTCTTTAGCAGCTGCAGATTTTGTTTCGCTTTATTTCCATGTCGCTGTTTTTAACTCCTTTTAATTTTTCATTTCAAGCAAACAGGGGGGAATGGTTTTATATGAAGCACCATGGAAAACCTTCATTGTCTGCACTCTGATACACTCTGGCTGAAAATTTGTTATTATTATTATTTGTTTACTAACTTAACAAACTTAAATATTTACCTCAACGCCCTTCAATCTTGGAAATTTGTATTGTATGAGAATCAACATTTATCTTGAAATATTAAAACTTTTCACTTTGCCAAAAAACAAAGTGTAAAGCTAAAATTGTTCTGTATTAATATTAAAAGTGTTTTACAAAATCTTTTTCTTTTATTTATTTATTTAATATCTGTTAAATTGTTTTGCTTATGTAAACTTTTTTTTTTAACTGAATAAACCTTAGAACTTTCTGTTGGTGTTGTTGTTGTTGTTGTTGTTGTCTTCTTTGCTTGCTTGAGTACACACGTTTTGTTTTATGAACAACAAGCAGGGACTTTTGCTTTTTTATTGTCGCCTAAGGATAATGACGCGTTTAAATTTACAAACTGCACTTTATTTATTAGTTAAGGCCTTTTTTGGATAAAACTTTGTAATGTTTTCAGTTGATGCTAGACAGAAATATTATTTAAGGACTTTTATAAAAAATAAAGTTGTGTTAATAAAATTTTGAAATTACATAAGATTTTTTATGGAAAATTTAAAAATGAGATTTTTTTAAACTCATCAAAAATTTGCTACCAAGAAACAAATAGGCAGCAACTTAAGAGCTTTTTTTTATCAAATACTAAACCCTTCGAAGTTAAATCCGGTAGCTTCAATAAAACAAGCAGAATCTTTGCGTACATGCTAGAAGTAGCTGCTGGAATGTGTAAATTGGCCAAATGGTGTGGAAATTAATTATCTAAGTGTCAAGTTAATTAAGTCAAAGATGTTGTATTTAATTTGTGTTTTGTTAATAGTGTAAGAACGTTAACATCAATTGATCAATTCTTTAATCAACCATTGATCTTCTAGTAAATGTTCGGCATTTCAACAATGAAATCAAAAAAAAAATATTTTAAAGATGATTTTGATTTTAAATTCATCTTTCCGGAATTGTGTTAGCATTTAAAAATGTATTGAAAAAACACTCGCTCAGTCCAGCTCACGTTAGATGCTTTAAAAAAATTTTAAACTTAAAAAATATTTTTTCTCATCAAGCACTGTTTGATATAAATTGTTTTCGCAACATTGTTTATTAGAAATAAATAACGTCGTCACGATAACTCTTATTAACATCAGAAATTATAAAATCTAAGATCTCGATATTTAACCTTTTCTAGCGAAAAATATTATAATTTTGCCTGGTTTCTATCAGCCGTATTTATAACAAAAATTTAGCATAGAGTTAGCATAAGTGGCATTTTTAATGTATTTTTTATCCATTATGCTAAACTCATGTTAACTTAAAATCAAACTCTTATTATTGGCAGCTAGATATTCATTATAAATAAACTCTTTGCCAACACTCTGCTTAGCTAAATCGGCTTGCTAGTGAGCAGAAAGTTTTGTGCATACGTTTATGTATACGTAGCTTCTAATTTTTCGTTATAGATACGTTATAGATATGTTTTACTTGCTTAGTTTTATTTAAAAAAAATTTTTTTTGTCATTTTGCGATTCACATTTCTTTTAATAATTGTTTTTCTTCTGGCCCAATTTAATTAATTTTTGGCCACTAAATTGCTGCGTAAATTTCAACCAATTTGATTTGTGTTAGAATTCAAAAATGCCACAAAAAGACTAAGAATTGGTTTAATTTAAGATCATTAATAATTTTAAAAAATGTATAAAAAACTAAGAATAAGAATAACGACAAGTCGTTTAGTCGTAGAGAGAATGAAAAGAAATTTTCGTCATTCTGACAAACGTAACAAGGTTGCAATTATTTGAGAACCTCTAGGGAGCCATAAAAACAGATTTTCTTTTAAAAACAAGTATAGATGTATATTTAATTTTGGTAATGTCCTTTTTGATTTATGACTTTATAAGTGCAAATGTCGTTCCCAACAGAATTTTATAATTTTAATATATGTTTTGTGCCACAATCATTCCTTTTAGATCATGTTTTTGTTCATATTTTTTTTTTTTTTTTTTTTT
>NDXZ01013868.1:16421-27643 GCA_003055125.1 Paykullia maculata
TTTTTTTTTTTTTTTTTTTTTGTGCCCACAACAAACAACATTTATTACACTTTTAATGACATTCTAACAACAAATTTATTAACGTCTGTTAAATTAAAATTATCACAAAATATTATTTTTATTTTACACAAAATGTACGCGGCATAAACGAAATGAAGTAAAAATCTGTCTTTTAGGTTACAATTTCTTTTTTTGAAAGCTGGAAATACCAACGCAAAAGTTTTGCGTCATTAATTTATTTTACGTTAGAAAAAATAACATAAAATTTATACATCATCTTATATATCAAAAAAAAATTATTTTTTAAAAAATCTTTAAAACGCTTTAAGACAAAAATAAAATTAAAAAAATTAAAATTATTTTAAAAAAGTAAAAATTTTCCAAAAACTTTAAGGCTTGAAATGAAAAGGTGCCTAAAGTTGTTAGGAAAACATATTTCTAAAAACATTAACCCCTTCGATAAAGCAAATAAGACAATATTTTCTCTGTTAAACTTAAAGGACTCTTGAAAAAAAGAAGATTTTGCATAAAGTGAAAACTGCATAGATCTCCAAATCTAAAAGCATGTTTAGCTTAATGTACAATAACAGCTTAAATAAACAAATCTCTAAAACATACATAACACTCCATAAAATGTTGAACGAAAGAGTTCAGAGAGCAGTTTTTAAAACAAATTTTAATACAGAATTGGCCTATTGTTTGTCCTTAAAAGTTTTATGTATGAACGAAATTGGACTTGCCTGCGTATCTTAATTAATTGAAAACAGAAAAAAATTGCTTTGCAAAAACAACCTTTCATTTATATTCTGCCTTGAAAATTGTAAAACTTCTCTTAAACAAATAAAGCCTTATGAATAACATCAAATATTTGTTCATATCATAAGAAAATTATTTAACAAAACCTAATTTAGAAGGGTTTTTGAAAAATGATTTAAATCAAGAAAAATTAAACAACTCCCAAGTTTAAATTTATATAAAACTAGCTTGGACCCGGTCTGCTTCACTACCCCAAACTTCTCCCTTATTTTACCACGTAATTTTAAATGAATTTTTTTAATTTTGAAAAAACCCATGTATCGAAATTTTATTCAAATTGAACTAGTTTTTACTAATTAAAATTTTTTCCCGTTTTTCACCCAGTTTTTAACACTATGCGTTTGTGTTTTACCAAAAGTACCAAAAACTTATTCTTATTTTTTAGAGAAGTAACGAGCGTAGTTTAAATTATGTCTCTTTGTCATAGGTTTAGTAGTTATAACGGCCTCAAAAAAGTCCAAAATATAATTTTTACTCTTTTTTACCCTCTAGGGCAGGGGTGGCCAACCCAAATGGTTTCGCGGGCCACTCTGGAAGTTTATCATAACGCCGCGGGTCGCATATAAAATTATAAATTTCCATATTAGATTTAAAAACATTAAAGACATTTTTAAGTGAAAAATTGAAACATATTAAGACATTATTTTCATTAATTCGTGAAAATAATATTAAAAAGGTCAAAAAACTAGAATATTTTATATTAAGATATTTATATTGTATATAAAAGTCTTACATGTCAATATTTATAAATATATAAATAACACTGTGAGACAAAAAAAATTTATTTTGCAAAGTACACTTGACTATATTGGTTCTATACTACTACTTGCGGTGAGTAAAACCCTAGCTCCGTTTTGTAATACAAGCTTGCGTTTCAATTTTATTGCCCTCAACCTATTGGGAGAGACTTGGTGAAATTTCCGAAAATTGGTACCATAACCTTTTAGCCAAACCTTTTGTGTACAACACATATTTTATAGTTTGGACAAACATATAATGATTCTTTCCATCATATATATGATCATGGTATTGACGTAAAATATGACTACAACCATATTATGATTATGGCAATCATATAACGATTGTAATAATCATAGAATTTTAAAATTGTCTGTGATCATATTACCGTGACCATATTCATTCATGTTTTTTCTTTGCGTGTATATAGCCAAGTCTCTGTACTTTTTTCATTGTCGCACAGTGTAATATATAATGATACTAAGCGACAAACAAATATCACACTAGTAAAATATTAGTATATTCTGTAATAAATAGTATTAATCTCGAAGACGAATTTGCGGAACGCGTCTGAGGCGAGTGTAGTCATGTCTAGGCGATTACATTGAAAGTCAGTAGCAGAATCAGCAAATATATATGAGCGAAAAACCTATATGGACTTAAATTAATATCATAAAAAAAATCAAGTTTTCTAAGACTAAATAATTTTCGGATATGTGAATACATATGTATGGTTTGTACATACATAAGTATACATATACACACATACATACATACATACATACATAAATACACGTAGTGAAGGGTATGTAAGATTTGGCTCAGCCGAGTATAGCGCTCTTACTTGTTTTTTGTAGTTTTGTTTTTTAGTAAATTTATTTTAGTTTGATCGCATCAACCTGTTTATGATCTTAAAAAAGTTTTTCTAAACAACCTATTAATATATGACGCAGCAAAAATTATTCGTAAATTCATTGCAAAAACTTTAAAAACAATAATACAAAATTTACTTCAATCAAAAAACTCTCTTCAAATGCAGCATCTTAAACAAAGTAAGAGTGACCAATCTTAGATCTGAAACTAAAGCTCTCAAATTGATACAAAGGACTCTCTCTCGCCTTAAGAAAGTCTTAAGAAAGAAACTTTAAAACTTTTACATGTAAATCTTATAAGTTTTAATATAAAACTTTAACAAACAAAAAGGTAAAACAAAACAAAAGCAAAAAAAAATCCTGCAAGTACCATAAAATGTATAGTAAATGGCAACAAACTACAACAACAAAATTGTATTTCCTTCGGAATAACCTTGTCTGGTTGCCTTCATGCAAATGTTCCTCCAAATGCAGAGACCAATAAAAACAAAAACTACAAAAAAAAATAATAAAAAATGAAATAAAAATAGTTAAAGTAATAAGGACGATGATTATGATGATGATATGTCATCAGCTACGTTTCCATTTAATAAAAAACAACTAAAAAGGGCCATATTCAGTTGTGCAGAATCTTATGTACCCTTAACCAACGTGTAGAAGGCTATGTGCGAGGAAGCGTATAATTATAAGATCATCTAAAAGGCAGAGAGTTTTATGTCTACTCAAGACATTTTTGGAAACATTTTGTTTCTTAATGCCAACATATCAAATAGTTTTATGAGTTTAAAAAAAATATATATAAAAAATATACAACCACTATAACATTCCACTATAACCACTATTTGTGCTACAAAGCAGTTTAATAAATTGTAGGCGTTTCCACAAATTGATTTGTACTAAAAGTATGAAGTATGTGTGAGTATGCATGTACATATGTATGCCGGTGTATATCCTAGTTACTCATAGCAAAGGGTATAATAACAAAAATAAATAAAATATTGTAAAGACAAACATTTTACGAGCATCAGGTTTAGATTTCAATTAATATATTTTCTTTTTTACGATTCCCTTCTACACATTTGTAAATATCAAAACTGAGTACCATTTGAAAAGCATAAGTGTCTAAAATTTAATTAAATACATTCGCTAAAAGACAAGACAGATTTACAAAGAATGCGGTTTTGACTTCAACGTTAAATACAATTTTAAATTATTACAAGTAAAATGTATTTGTAAACATTAAGAAAATTAAAATTTTTTTTAAACAAATACAAATGTTTATTTGATCTGTCATAGTTTTAATAAAAATTTAAAATTACTGTAAAGAGCGAATTACTGCTGATATAAAATTTATTAAAAATTGTGAATCAGAAATGAAAGCTATTAAAAATTAATTTAAAAGATTCTATACAAAAAATGTTGTAGCTGTATATTAATGGAAAATTTATTGATTTTAATTTTCCATTCAGTTTTTTTTTTTTGTACCAAATACTTGTACATTTTTTTAAATGTAGAAAATATTTATTTAAATATTCAAAATATATCTCTAGAGAATGTAATTGATAGACGGATATATTTAAACAAGTGGAACTCGTAATTTTGTAATTAGTTGGCAGCAGAATGTTAAACGTATTTATGTGCCTCCACACGACGTTTTAATAGAAAATGTTATGAACTACATTTAAGATTGTTAAACCTTAACAATGTAAAAATTGGGGCTTAGTCGAATAAACCATTATTGTTTGTTTTATAATAAAAGCACATTGAGGGCCATTACTACAATTCACCAATAGCTAAAGTACGGATGTTATCAGAGAGATAACTAGTTTTTCATTATTATAACTACACATTTATCTACAAGTGAACGATACACTAAAGGGAAGTTCTTTTTAACTTTAACTTTTAACGTAAGGATTTTTAAATTGAGGTTGTCTGTACTAGATAAAGGTGCCACTTTTTCTTTTTCATCTATTCAACCCTGCCATTTTGTATGTTAAAGGTTGTATTCTTTGGTAAACAGAAACCAATATTGCCATAATTTGAAAATTATAAAATTTATTTTAAACAGAAGTTGTAATAATGAAATTAAACTTTATTCCTCACGATAGCTAAAGATACGTTTTACTAAAAGGATGTTTAAAGGCAAATTACATTAACAGGCCTTAAATAAATACATTTGGGGGATTCACAAGTGAACTTATGCTATCATATTGTTTTAATGTCTTATAAATTTAAAATGTTTTAAGTACATTGTTGTTGGTTTTCATACTAAAAGTGTCCTATAATAATATGACTCTGACTGCTATGTTTATTGTACTGTCGTAAACTATCCTTAGCCAAACATAAAAAGCAATAACAAAGAACTTAAACCATTTTAAATTTTTAGGGCATAAGACAATTTGATATCATAAGTTGCTTGTGAATACCCCAATTGTTTTAAATATTTTTCATATTTAAGGAAACAACTGAAACCAAAATACGAACCACTTAGTGTTACCTTGGAATTTTAATTTGAAATTCAATTATGACTTAAACAAATTGTGTTTTTCTTTATATTTTTGTTTCTTCTCTCCACAGACCTTAATTTAAAAATATTGTTTATTGCCACAAGTGTATATAGGGGCGTGTATGTGTATGCCACGGCGGTGTGTTTTATATATATACGAACATACAAACATGTGCACACACACGCCCATAATTACATGCACATGCCCCAGTAAGAAAGTGTTAATACAAGGGTTGTCACTTGAATATAAATTGTTCAATTTGTTCAGAAAAAAATATCTTATTTTAAAATTAATAACATTTTTACAACTAAAAATATATTCTGTTAATAATTGTCGCATTATCGATTATTCGAATGAAAACTCGATTACGTAAGAAAAATTTTTTATGCAACAACATGATCTGATCTTAGAAATTGATAAAATCAAAATTCTTTTAAAAATAAAATAAACAACTGACGGGATCCTGGCATTTTGCTTACATTAAATCTATATGATTCTTTATAACAAAATTCTTAATATTATGATTAAGAAATGTTCCAAATATGCCTAATATTTGAGGCCTTAAAAAATCTTGAATTTAAAGTGAAATATATATTTTTTTCACAAACTCTTTTAACCTATAAGGTTTTCGTCTATAGGCTGACTTATCAAAGATCTTTTAGAAATTACCTTAAAAGTACAACATGTCTCTAGTTATCTGAAGGCTAAAAACTTAGATTTTTGTAAAAAATCTAATTGAAAATGCCGATGTTGTTGTTTTTTTTTATTAAAATCCAAAAATTAACCTGAATATAAGAGGAGGATTGTAGCATTTATTATGAGCCGGAAGGATAATTTAACTCGATTTTAGCGAACACTACTTCAGATGGGCATCGCTAAATCGACTTTTTTTAAAAAATACAATTTATATTGTTCCAAATAAGTATGGTGATACATAATTAAAAACTGAATGACAAACATATTTACATAAATGGATGTATGTTTGTATAAGCTCTTGTCACGAATAGCGAAGAGCAATAAAATGCAAAACAGTCAACACGGCTTGGAAGTATATAAATGAAAAAAAAAAATCTGTAAACCTCATTTAACGAGCACGAAAACAATGAACTTTAAGATCCCGTTAACTGTAGCAACAAAAAACAAAACAATGTCAAATAAAGAAAGAACAAAAAGAAATAATAAAAAAAAAACTACAATACGAATATTTCCATTTTACTCAGCACATTTTGAAGTGTTTTGCTTGAGCTAAACGTTTATGAGAATTCAGTTTTTTATTTGGCATAAATACCCTGCAGGAAATGTCAATAGTGAAACTGTACTGACTTACTATTGACACAGTCACCAGTACTAGTGACTTAATATACCCCAGCCAATGTTATTTACTATAGACATTTAACATGTGCGTGCCATTGAAAATCTACTACTGACATTGGTACTATTGACTAGGTAGCTCTTTTAGGATCATATGTAGACATTGGAACCAGTGATTCACTAGTAGATTTTAATAATTTTAGTCTACACTTTTGGTACTTATTACTTGCAAAATAAATAGTATTGACGCCTTGTTAACGCCCTGACTTAGTCTACCGATATGTCAAAAATTGTAAGTGAGTTCAGAAAGTGTGATAGTGTGGACAAAAAGTGCATTTGTGTGACAGATTTTTTGTCAAGTGTGTCTTTTGAAAATTTTCATAAAATAGTAGTTTCTGTGCAATCAGAGTTGCATTTTGTAAAGCATCTTAACAAAAAAATTACACGTCATTTATTTATATTGCATAGAAACGTAAAAATAAATTTGGGACCGAGAATATTTGTAAAGATTAGTTTTTTGTATGACAGTGTGGCATCCAATCACACATTTTGTTGCAATTTTCTCATGTAAGACAGAATTCTATCAGATTTTTATTTGACATAATCGAACAGCTTTGTAGGATAGTCAGTCTTGGCCTTTAACAATATCACCAAAATATCATCACAATAGTCGTCAAAAGTGGTGACTTGGAGACACTTGAACACAGGCTTTCTGCAGGGTAAGGGCACATATTTGTACACATGCATATACATATGAATATAAAGAAGTCAACTCGGCAGATAATTTGTAACACATTGTGATTGTAAAAGTTTCTCAAAGTGATACGTAGAAAGAAAAAAAATGATTTAATTACGCCAACTAACAAAAGCAACAACTTGTTTTCGTTATCCATTATTTAATGAATGATTTTATAGTTTTTTACATCAAAATTTAAGCAAAAACTGTATTAATAACTAGAAAAGTTTTTTTAATACATATACATACATACATATGTAAATGTATATGTACATATATTTCCGTCGATCCTATAAGGAGCATATGGCCTCTTTAATACTTCATGCAATACTTGACAACTTGAAAAGCATGGATTGCAAAGTGTTTCTTAAGAAGCACATGTCACAATTTAACTATTACTTTTTTGAAGATAACTTTGTTGTAAATACAGAAAAAGCCAACGTTTTTACCTCCATGTTAAGACGTTTAATTAAAGTTATCAACGAAAATGTAATGACAGTATGCAACACTAGAGCATGAAATTATCGTATTCCCTATGTATAAGGATTCTAAATTTATATGATGTACTTTTAGAGATTACGAATTGAAGCATTAGCAGGATTATAATAATTTGGCTCGATACAGATATTTTTTTATATTTAAATTTAAGTAATCGTTTGCAATGAGTTTCTGTCTGCCTACTTTAACACCCTCCTTTAACCGTCACCACCCAAATGAAGCGTGTTTCTTAATTAAAACAGCTTATTTCCTGTTCTTTTATACATGCAAACATATTTGTAGGCTCTGATCCAGAAGTTGACAAAAAAAAGGGTTACACAGTGGCCTTTTTATAATAAAAAGATAACAAAATTTAAAACGCTTTCAAATTTAACAACAAAAGCTCTTTAAAATCTAATTTGTAGCGAATTTGGTTTCGAACCTAATATTTTCAAAGGTTTTATGATTGTTAAGGTGGCCTTTATAAGTAGATTTTATAAAAAAATATAGAATTAAAGAACAAACGACCACTAAAAAATCAATGGACGTATTTATGTATGTAAATACAAATTATCTTTAGTCAGGCTTTATTTAAACGAAAGCTTTATTTCTTAGTGGCATTTATATGGAAGCTTAATAAAATAAAAAGGTATTTAAAATTGAATTCTTTAAGAGTAATGATTTAAAACGACCAGTATATTTTAAGGCAGGTTTTAAAACATTTTTCTTTTATTTCTCGTTACAGATATCATCACAAATTAAAAGAAACTCCTTTGTATGGCGATGCCAGGATACGTAGACAAAATAAAATAACAACAAGGTTAACCTTTTCAAAATATATGTATCTTTATCTGGAATATATGTAAGTACATACTTAATATAATATTTATTTTAAAGCTATTGCTGTAAAGTTTTACAATGAAACAAGTCAAAGAGTCCCATTGTGCGTTGCTTGTCACTGCTGTAATTACCTAAACGTGATTTGTTTTTGATAAAATAATACAAGCACTTAAATACTCATTAATTCAATTAGGTTCCTTCTAATTAGGTCTTAATCTATTACATCTTATAATTTAATTTACCCAAATCATAAATTTAAAAAACACTTATTTTTCAATTATATAATTACGATTTAATTTTCGTGGGGCGAAAACAAGCAGGAATAAAAAAAGTGTACAATTTTATGTATCCACTCAGATAACTACATACATACATTATTAATCTAAGCAATAACATAGTGATTTATTTTTTTATATAGTTTAGAAGGAGTATTAAGAAAATTTAACAGTTTTACAATTTTCTCGGCAGAAGCGTGAAGTCCCATAACGGAAAAACAAAAAAAAAAGTATTGCCAAAATTTAGCCACTCCAGTTTACTATGAAGAGTGTTAGAAAGTTTGTTCCCCAGATCAATCGCGAAATCTTTAAAATAATATTAAACTTTAAATTAAAGCCCATCTTATGGGTATTAAAATCTCTGTTTAAGTTTTTCGCATCCTATCAAATATAAATAACTCCTCCTTTATTATTCCGTTTTAAGGTCTTAAGAAACAAGTATATGTTGATGTATGTATAAATGGATTTATTATAACATATTTCTTCAATCATTTTTTTTTTGCCACGTTCGCTTTTGGTAGATTCCTTGGCAAAAATCGTTGATATCATCAACAGGAAACAGAAAACATTAAAACTTAAATCAACAATTTTGATTGAAATTGACTGAAGTTCCTTCGTTTGCTCTATAGACCGTCTGTTTATTTTGGCAGTTCATCAATCAAACTGTTTCTCGTCGCGTGTTTGTATATTGTGTGAATTTTTTCGTTTCGTGTCTTTTTTCAAACCAGAAACGAAATTCTTAATGATTCTTTGATTTACCTTTTTACACGTAAATATTTTCACAACAAATAACATTTGCTGCTTTTTTGATAACTTCAAATTATTTAAACGTAAATGTTATGAGAAATATTAAGGTGTAACGTAGTTTTGTACATCTAAATTTTATTATTTTTTACATCAATTCAATTTCAATTTAAACCATTAAAATATTAGGATTTTTTTTTAACTTTTCCCTTTCAAACTTCTAGACATAATTGATTTTCGCCAAATAGTTTTATTTTATTGTTTGTAAATTCTTAATAAAATTAAATGAAAAACCAGCTTAAGGTCTGTTTTTATATAAAAAATAGTTTTTATTTATTATATTTTTATTTTGAATATTTTGCCACTTCGTTTTGTGGCATCTTCAGGAAATTTTTATTGGTTCTTAAATTTGTAATTTCAATTTGAAAATGATATGTATGTAGTTTGAAATATAATTTAAAAAAAACAGACCTCAAGCTCAATTTTGGAAAGCCTCCTTTCTAATTCCGCTTTTTAAATCCGGTAATAAATCAAATGTAATGAGTTATAGAGGTATCGCTGAGCTTAATGCAATTCCAAAACTTTTTGAAAAATATATTACAATAATATTTGCCATCAAATATCATATCTTCTGTCTTATCATCAACACGGCTTTAGAAAAGGCTGCTCAATATCAACTAACCTTTTGCAACTTACCACTATTGTTCACAATAGTTTTAATAATAAACGATTGACGGATGTAATTTACATCGACTTCAGTAAGGCTTTTGATCAAGTTAATCATGAACTGCTTCTACACAAGCTTTATCTTATGGGATTTACTATAAATACCTTGAATTGGATAAGTTCATACCTGACACGTCGTAAACAGTGTGTTCTTTTCAACAATGTCACTTCTTATAATATTGCAGTTAAATCTGGTGTCCCCCAAGGAAGTCATTTGGGCCCTATTTTATTTTCCCTGTTTATAAATGATTTGCTTTATGCAATTAAATTTTGCAACGTTTAAATGTATGCTGATGATGTAAAGATTTTTCATATCTACAAGAATATTCAGCACGGTATTCAGTTACAACATCATTTGGATACATTTTTTGAATGGTGTAATACTAATTTAATGACTCTCAATCTAAAAAAAAATACAAACATATGAGTTTCTTAAGAAACTGTTATGCTGATTGTCTCTTTTCTTTGGGTGGTTATCAACTTGAATTGGTTTCGGAGTTTCTGGATTTAGGCGTTCTTCTCGACACTAAATTAAATTTTAACAACCATATTCTCTATTATTTGGGATCCTTATACCGATTATCAGAAGAATCGAATTGAATCTGTTCAGAAACAATTTCTTTTATTTTGTTTGGGTAATACAATATGGAATCCTAATAAAAACATTCTGCCGTACACTGCCAGACTTGCTACAATTAATTTGCCAACGTACGAAAGTAGACGAATAATGCTTAATGTTACTTTTATGGTGAATTTGTTAAGTTGTTCTGTCAATTCCGAATTTCTGCTAAGTAATTTCAACTTCAATATTCCACCCAGAGCTACTCGAAACTATACTCCTCTTTATCTTAAATGTCTTCAATCAAACTACGCGGATGCTGACCCACTAAGAAGAATGTCTAGAAACTATAATGATTACTACAATTTCATTGATTTTTCTGTCAATGTTAATGTAGGTAAACGTAATATTATTCTGTTCCTAAATGTTTGTAATTAGTTAAGTTTATATTTTTACATGTATTATAGTTAGTCTGTAAGGATTTTGATCCATCGACTTTAATAAATAAATAACAAAAAGCTTGTTTTAAAATGTGTGAAAATATTTCCTTTTACGATTAAAAATATTTTTAATACCCAAATGCATCGAAATACAATGAACATTTTGGAAGAATTTCATGTA
>NDXZ01013872.1:0-14062 GCA_003055125.1 Paykullia maculata
ACTAAAATTAATATCATAAAAAAATCAAGTTTTCTAATCCTTTAAATACTTTTCGGACAGGTATACATACACAAGTATACAAAATTGTGTCACACTATTTCCGGGACATACTGTTCGCGAAAACAATATTACGAAACTACCCCTGATAGAGGACATACCATTGGCGACCACAGAGAAACTTATGACGGTTTTACGCAAAATATGAGACAAAAAAGCACCAAGGCCGGATGCTCTGCCAAATAGGGCGCTTAAAGTGGCGATTAAGAACAACCCTGACCCTTTTTTGGCGAATTCTAAAGCAGTGTCTCAAAGAAGGAATATTCCCATGCCGGTGGAAACTGCAAAAGCTGGTACTGCTTCCAAACCCGGGAAAACGCCTATGAGACCCTTCATCTTACCGACCAATATGCCATCTGGATACAGTGGGAAAAATCTTGGAGAGGATAGTCTTTGACAGACTTCTACCCATGGTAGAAAATGGTGGTGGTCTGTCAGACAAACAGTTCGGCTTCCGAAAGGCAAGGTCGATGATAGATGCTATTCAAATGGTGACACAAAAAGCAAAGGAGGCCATCGAAGGAAAGATGGCACAAAATGAATACTGTGCTGTTATAACATTGGATGTAAAGAAAACTTTCAATTCTGCAAAATGGCAATGCATAATGGATACGCTCCAAGGACTAGGAGTCCCACCATTCCTTACGATGATAATATCAAGTTATTTTAGTAGTACGAAACTATGTGGAGTATTAACACTTAAAATACCAGACGAGTCTAGTATAATCGGTTTCGCAGATGATATAGCAGTGGTTACAATTGCTTGACACATTGATTAAGTGGAACTATATGCCAACAAGACAGTACACACCATTAGTTCTTGGATGAACAAAGCCGGACTCCAGCTAGCAGAGCAAAAAACAGAAGTGGTACTGATAACCAGGCGTAGAAAGAAGGAAACGATAAAAATAAGAATCGGATAGGAGAATATATCACCCAAGGATGCTTTAAAATACCTTGGGGTGATAATAGACTCGAGGTTAACTTTTGACAACCATGTTAACTACGCTCGGGATAAAGCGTCAAATAATGTAGGAGGTCCAAGGCAGAAAAAGAAGATCATGATTTCCAGAGTTTTCAGCTCTTCACTGCTATACGCAGTACCAGTATGGTCGAGTTTTCTGAGTGCTGCTTCCAAGAAGACAATTTCATCAATGTATAGGTTGAGTGCCTTAAAAGTATGCTGTGCTAACCGAACGATACAAATGTAACCGCATGTACGATTGCAGGGACGATACCTGTCGATATCCTGGCAGATGAGTCCAGAAGCCTGTACGAGAAAAAAACACAGGAAACGGAGATAATAGCTATGGTAAATACGAGTGAAAGAGAAGCCTCAATGAGACTGTGGCTATATAGATGGGAAAATAGCCAAAAGGGAAGATGAACATACATACTTATTCCAAAGGTGAAAACATAGTTGGAAAGGGGTCACGGCAAAGTGGATATTACCTAACCCAGTTCCTTACAGGTCATGGAGGATTTGGAAAATATCTATTTGAGTATGGACACGACATCTCGCCGGTGTGTCCCAGCTGCCCTGGTATAGAAGAAGATGCAGAACAAATCTAGGACAAAACATTACACCGAATAATGTAATGAAGGTAATGATGAGCTCAGAGGAGAATTGGGACTTACTTTATAACTTTACCCGACCAGTCTTAAAGAAACTGCGCATGGAGGAAGAGATTCGAAAGGCAAATAGAAGAGCAGAATAACAAAGTGATATTGAAGCGAAGTAATATCTTTGGACAGTCCCGCGGGGAGAGTGGTGAAGACTTGGCAAGGCGGGATTAGAGGGTAGGCAACACACACGTGTTGAATCCCACATAATAACCTTGTTCATATCTTTGGGGGTTTACGCACCAGGACCAGCATGGAGGTAGGAGTCTCAGGAAGGCTTTTTAAAGACATTAAAAATCTGACAGACAGGGAAATATTCATTAATCACTGCGTAAATCACCATGAAAATTTTTGTGCGAAAAGTTTGAATTTGCCAAATGTTATGGCACGTATAATAAAATTGGTTAATTTTATAAAGTCGCGGGCATTAAATCACCGTGAATTTAAAGAATTTCTGAAGAATTTAGAAACTGAATATGGTGATGTGATTTTCAATACCGAAGTACGGTGGCTTAGCAGAAGTGCAATGCTAAAAAGAGTATACTACTTAAAATTCGATGATAAAGATTGGATGTGCGATTTGGGATTATTTATCGATATGACTCAACATCTTAACGATCTTAATGTGGAACTTCAAGGCAAAGGACAATTTATCCACAATTTGTATGATAAAATCAAAGGCTTCAATATCAAATTAAAATTGTGGAGAAAACATCTTTTGGAAAATAATATGTCCCATTTCCAATATTTAGGAAAAAAAAGACGCCTAGTTGTCAAAAATATGTTGGGTATATGGATATCTTAATAAGCCAATTCCAAACACGATTCAAAATGTTTAAAAATGAGGGGACAGTGGTTTCTATAAAAAAATGTTCAACACCATTCAACATAGATGTGGATACAGTTCGACTGCAAATGGAAATAATAGACATTCAGAACAATACAGATTAAAAAAATAAATTTCTATCAGTGACCATCACTAATTTTTATAAATTTTTCGTGTAGCCGTGTCGGAAATACCGGCTAATATTGACCAACTTGTGGCGAAGAAACAGCGCAAAATTTCGCATTAAAATTCATTTTTGTTTTGTTTTTTCTTTTACATTTTATGGAGTGTTTTGTTTTCTTTAAATTTTCTATTATATGTATTTTGTGTTATGTTTATTAAATAAATATGGTTTTATAACGGCCCGCCAACAAATTTCAAAATTTTGATTGGCCCTTTGATAAAAAAGGTTGCTCACCCCTGGTCTATATTATATAATGGTGTTATGTTATCTATTTCCTGAAATTGTTCAAATGTATTTGGTGTTTTTAAAAAAATTAGCTCGCAAGAGTAATTGTGTACTGTCGATGGTGTAGTATTAAAACAATACGTAAAGTATTGTAGCCATTCATCCCGATCTGTCTTGTCTAATGATATGTATGAACGTACATATTCATTGAATGTTCTATGACATCGTTCTATTGTACCAAGTGTTTGGTGATGATGTGCTGTTGAAGTGATTTTTTTCAATTTTTAGAAGATTCCATAGCTCATTAAATATAGAATTTTTATATTCTGTGCCCATATCCGAAATTAACGTCTTCATTGGACCATAGGTTAGAATAAAACCCTTAAGTATTGCTTTTGCGTTTGTTTTCGCACTTTTGTCAGGTATTGGTATAGTGACTTAATATTTTGTTAAGTCCCATATTAGTGTAACTGCGTATTCATTTCCTTCTATTGACCTAGAAATTGGTCCTATTGTATCTACGAACACTGTATCGAATGCTGCAGCTGGTATTGGTGTGATGGTCAATGGACTTTTTATATGTTTAGTAGTTTTGGCTATTTGACATTTGTGACAGAATTTTATATACAATGTAATGTCTTTTGACATGTTTTTCCAATAATAATACCTTTTAATCTTTTCATTTCATCAATGTTGTATTTACCGGCATTTTTCTCGAGTCTTGGGAAAAATTATCCTTAGTCAATACTCCCATTAGTTAACAAATGTGATAGTTATGAATGCTTTTCTAGATTTACCTTTCTTAATATAATATTTTTTATTAATAATTTTTAGTTTATAATATTTCCTGACGTCAGTATTTTTCAATGGTATATTGGGCTGGCCATTAATTTTCTCTTTCATATTTCCATAATTCAAGTTTTCGTTTTTAGTGTTGTTTTCCTTGCGTGTCATAACTCTTGTTTAAATTTGTAGTATATTATTTGTCTTTTGATTTAGTTCTTTTAAATCTTTTAAGTCTATTTTCGATAGCGCGTCGGCTATATAGTTGTCCTTTCCCCTACGATATTCTACTGTAAAATCGTATTCCTCAAGATCATGTCTTATTTTTGTCAATTTTGAGCTTGTATTTTTCATTGCGAATAAATAAGATAACGGTCTGTGGTTTGTACGGATTAGGAAGTGTTTTTCATATATATATGATGTGATGTGAGTAATAGCCCACTGTAATGCTTTTAATTCTTGTTCAATTGTTGATTTGTTACTTTCACCCTCAGTGAATGTGTTTGAGGCGTATGCAACAGGTAAGTGTTTATCTTCATATTCCTCTGTTAATACTGCACCACATGCAAATTTGCTTGTATCGGTTGTTATGCAGAACTCTTTTGTAAAATCTGGGTACTGTAGTAGAGTTGGACTCATTGGTGCTTTCTTTAGATACTGGAATGCATTTTCGTAATCTTGTGTCCATTCAAATTTTACTCCCTTTTTAGACAATCTTGTAAAATGTTTGGAATACTCTGAAAATTTTTTTTAAAAAACGTCTATAGTAGTTACAAAAAGCTACACATCTTTTTGCGCTTTTCTCATCTGTTGGTGTTGGATAATTTTCAATAAATGAATATCATCCGGTAGTATTCTATTATCTGTACACTGGTGTCCAAGGTAAGTAACTTCTCTAATAAAGAATGAACATTTTTCCGGGTGTAATTTTAGATTGTGTTTTCAACACAAGTCGAATACCACTGTTTGAGCCATGTTTTTATTTTCTATTATAAATGCTATTTTCTCATTTAGAGTTTCCGGTATTTTTTTTATATTCTTTCTAGAAGTTACTGTTAGCAATTGTTCTCTTATATTTAAAAAAATGCTTCAGCAGTTAGTTTGTGGTGAGTCGTTAGTCTTGTGTAATGAACGTTCAGGAATACCCTGATTTCCTCTAAATTCGTTATTAAAATATGTAAATGTTTGTCTATTGTTTCACGTGAAGTAGGTCTATTGTTATTCAAGCATTTATACGACCTATCGAATTCTTCCTTTATTGTCCTTATTTTCGTTAACATAGTGTTTCAGTCCATTAGCCCTATATCCTTTCTGATTCATTAGTATTCGTGTTATATCTTTTCGTAAGGCTCCTACGATAGAGTGAATATATGCGAAAAATGATATTAAAAATTATTATCGTTGTAATTATTACTAAACAAATTTTAATTGTTCCTAGATTCAAACTCTCTGGTGCAATTTCGATGTCATTTATGACATTGGCATTTGGCTTGTCTAATTTGGAGTTGTACATTCTGTATCTGTTCTTTAAATATTATAGGATCCTTGATTTTTTCTTTTTCCATAAGATGGTGGTTCATCTGCATCCACTCGTTTTGTTAAAAGTGCTTTTTTGGTTGTGGGCCTTCCTTCATACTGTGTTGTTAGCTGGAGACCTTGTTGCTTATACCTCTGTCTTTTGGCTAGAGACAGTTTCTTCTTTAATGCAGCTGACGGGTTCTTGGCCGGTCAGTCAGGACACAAAACTAATATTTATGGTTGGTGCTCTATGAAGCACTCAACTTAAGGGTGCTTGTGAGCACTCCCTTTTTCGCTAAGTACTTGTATGCTTGTATTTAGCACTCCAAATATACTGGCAGGATCGCCATGTAAGTAAAAAGGCCGATTGATTTTGTTTGTTAAATTATTTTAAGGAGCAGTTAGCTCAACTTTAATTTTTTATTAGACGAGCAGCTCAAGGAAGCTCAGTCAGAGAAATACGGGAATACAATTCACAATTAGAATTAATTTTTAAATCTTAAAACTATTGTCTTATATACTAATTATGAGAATCTTAATTGCTATTTAGTAGTCAATAGTGTTGGTCGGTACTTATTCTAATTTATATTTATATTATGTTAGTATACGTTAATACTTAAAATTAAACTTATGGTCCCGCACTGTTATGTTATGGAAAAATTATAAAAATAAAATAAAATGAAATTTCTCCATCTGAAGTTATTACTCCGTCTGATGTTCCAGCAATCGTTATAAACAAAAGGACTACACCATCTTTATCGTCAGTTACATTTTTTAATACTGATACTACTGTACAAAGTCTTGTGCCTAGAGATCTTCGCACCATTCCGCCGAGAAAAACAATATTTGCCTCGCGTTTTCTTTTTAATACGTCAGTTGATAAAGTTAAAAACTACTTAATGTCTAAATTTAATAATGAGCTACCTGCCAGCATTGATATTTTTAAAATCAACTCTAGAAATAGAGCCTTATTTAAAATAATTGTTCCACTTGAGTATTTTGAGCAGATCGCAAACGTCAATTTTTGGCCGAAACATATTCTGGTAAGTGAATTTGTTTATCGCAATGACAACTTAGCTCGAATTCCAACCCCTAACCAATCTTCAAAAAACTAATATTATCTTCCACCATTAATATTATCTACCAAAATGCTAATGGAATAAAAACAAAATTATCAGATATATTTCTTAACAGCTTTGACTCTGAGTTTCATATTGCAGCTTTAACGGAAACTTGGCTTAATGAAAATACTTATAATTCTGAAACTTTCTGTGAAAAATATCAAATTTTTAGACGTGATAGAATTGGTAAACGTGATGGTGGTGTTTTAATTGCTGTTTCGTGTTTGTATCCCGCCGAGCAAATAATAGTTGATAATTCTACTAACGTTGAAATAGTTGTTGTTGCCACGCAAATTCAAAACATATCACTATTCATTACTTGCTCTTATATACCTCCTGGCTCTGACCCTCAGCTTTATAAGAAACATGGCTTGTTGAAAAAATCCATAGCAGATAAACTTAAACCGTCTGATTATATGATAGTTTTTTGCGATTTTGATATACCGACTGCATCCTGGATATCATCAGACGATACAGACTTTCTTATAGCGATTACACCTAATGATTGGTCAGAAGATTTTTTTAACTGTCTTTAAGATATAAGTGTCTTTCAAATAAATAATGTTGAAAATTGCAACGGGCGTTTATTAGATCTTGTGTTCCTAAATAATCCCTCCCTATTTGATGTGTGTAGGGCCAACCCTTTATGTACCTCTGAGGACCGTCACCATCCAACTTGTTAGTTTTTACACTATTTCCTGAAAATAATGCTCCTCATAATATTTTTATGTTACCTTGTTTTAAACGTACAAACTTCCAATTGTTAAATGACTTGCTGTCTGATATTAACTGCTTTGAAATACTGACTTTTACGTTTGATAGTAGTAATTTCGATCAAGTTTTGCAAAATTTTTACTAAGTTTTTATATCCTGTGTGTCCGCAACTACTCCATTGATGAAAAAGACTACATCATGCCGTCCACCTTGGGTTTTCCGCACCGTCTTTACAAAAAATTTATGAAGTAAATGCCTAATTGATCGAAGTTTTTATTTATTAGTTCAAAAATGTTATATTTTTGAAAACAAACCATTTTATTCATAGTATATTAACAAAATGAAATTATGCTTCAAAAAGAATCCAAAATTGTTTTATAACTTCGTCAATTCCAAACGTAAGATTTCATCGTACCCGACTACTATGAAAATGAATGGTGTTTTATATTCTAATGGTGCCGATATTGCTAATTCTTTTGCTGATTTCTTTGCCTCAACATTTTCTAGAAAAACCTTTAAAAACACTACGTATCCGTATCCGTACAAAATTGCCACCACAACATCTTTTAATATGTTATCATTTGATGTCAATACTGTCTTACAAAGCCTAAAATCTGTAAAATGTTCTTTTAATCCTAGTTCTGATGGCATTTCCAGCTGTATATTGAAAAATTGTGCAGATGTATTAGCTATTCCTATCACTCATATATTTAATAATTCTTTGAAATTTGGCATATTTCCGCGCTGCTGGAAAGATTCATATATTATCCCGCTTCATAATCTGGTAACCGTAGTGAAATCACTAATTATAGAGCAATGGCGAAACTTAACTCCATTACCAAACTGTTTGAGAAAATAATAACGTATATCCTAACGCATCAAATATCAACAATTATATCTCCAATGCAACACGGATTTTGTAAAGGCAGATCCACATATACAAATCTGATTGAATTATTAATGAAGGGTTTTGCAACAGTAGTCAAACTAATGTAATTTACACCGATTTTAGCAAAGCCTTTGATAAGGTTAACCATGATCTATTGATTCAGAAGCTTAATATTATTGGATTTCCAGCTAACTTTTTGAAATGGATAAGCTCTTATTTGAACGATCGCAAACAATGTGTTATTTATAATTACTGTTTATCTAAGCATATTGGAGTAACTTCTGGTGTTCCCCAGGGAAGCCATCTTGGTCCCGTGTTATTTTTGTTGTTCATAAATGATCTTCCAATGGCTATTCAATAAAGTAACATTTGTGTGTTTACTGACGATGTTAAAATTTTTGCAAGGATCAACAAAACTGTAGACAGTATTTATCTCCAAACTGATTTGAATAGTTTCTATAATTGGTATATTGTTAATCTAATGGAATTGAATCTCAAAAAATGCAAATCCATGATTTTCTGCAGATATTCACCGACTGTATTTGTTTATTTTATACATGACTCAAAATTGGATGTAGTTGACTCGTTTTTGGATCTTGGAATTTTCTTTGATGTAAGACTTAATTTCAACTCCCATATTATTATGACTGTTAAACAAGCAAATGGTGTTTTGTGCTTCTTGAAACGATGGGCCAAAGAATTTAACGATCCTTATATCACGAAAAATTTATTCACGTCGTTAGTAAGGCCAATACTAGAATACGGATCAGTAATTTGGGATCCCCAATATGAGGTGCACATAAAAAAACTTGAATCTGTTCAAAAACAATTTCTGATATTATGTCTTCGTAATCTACTTTAGAACCGAAACATAAATCTACCGCCATATAAAAGCCGCTTAGCACTCATTAGACTTCCTACTTTAAAAAGTCGAAGAACTGTTTTTAATATCGTATTTGTCCTTAATCTTATTAAAGGCAAAACAGATTCCATGTGTCTTCTAAGTAAAATATGCATCAACGTTCCTAACAGACAGTTAAGATTTTATGTACCTTTATATTTAAAATTTCATAGATGGAACTACGTGAATTTGATCCACTTCGAAGAATTTGTGCAGATTTTAATTAATTGTATGACCAGATTGATTTCCCTGATAATGTCGAAGAACCTAGAAGAAAACTGATAGAGTATCTTAACACAGATCTGGCTACTTGAGACTGTTTGTAGTATTTTGTTTATATATTTGTATTATTGTTTTTTTGAATAGTGCTTAGCTGTAATTTATATATAGCTAATTTAAATAAATAAATAAAAATGAAGCGTACCGACACCGCACCATATACTGCATACACAAAGTACTGCAACGTATGTGTGTGTATATTGTCACATGGGCACTTGATGTTGTCAAGTACCGTTTATATTTGTATGCCTTTTAGTTTGCTAAATATTTTTTTCACATTAGCAGACGAGTTTGGTGAGGCTTATAAATTATTAACAAATTCACATACATTTGGAGAGGCTGGTTTATTGTTCGGTAAATTAATTGACTTAACTTTTTTCAAAATATTACATCTAACGAACATTTATTAAAATGGGCAAATCTTAATTCTTTTATTTTCTTTTCTATCTCTTGATATTTATCTTTAGTAAATTTTTTAATAAAGAAAGAATTTCAGAATTTTTATGTAAAACCAGAGGTCACAAGGGTATATATAGGATTGTCATTCCGTTTGTAATATCTACAATATTCATATGCAACCCCATAAAGTATATATATTCTGTATCCTCAGGAAAATCAAGTTCCGGTGCCCTTTTAACCTTTTTTAATTTCTAAAGTAACCAAAACGCAATTTTAATCATATTTTCGTTGTATTTACATTAATAAACAATATATAGGTAGTACTTTTATTATACTGTTTCTTAAAGTTAATACATATAGGTAAAATTTATAGACGGGAAAACTTTTTATTTTGTTTGTAACAAAAATATTTATTATCAAAGTTAAAAAAATGTACAGAATTAAAAATTAAGTAAAAAAATTAATCAATTTAAACATTTCCAGCATTTAATAAAAAAATTTTAAAAAATATTTAATTTTGTACTTAAGAGCACATATACATAAGTAGATATAATTTTTCTTTATTTCTGACCTTTGTTAAATCATAACTCTTAATTTTTATGTACAAAGTCGTTTCAAACATCATAAAAGTTAATATTTTTTAAAATGTAATTTTCAACCGGCATTATCGCTAATCAATTTTAGGCGGTTCTGAGACATTGATGAGCGAAGACAGTTTTTAATTATGAAAAGTTTACGTTTTTCCGAGCCGGAAGTGTCCGTTAAAAAAAGACACCAATTTTTTAACGGACACTTCCAACATTTTGTTACTGAAGCAAAATTTAAAAAATCTTGATACTATTAAAAAATTTGCAAATAACAGTTGACATGTAAGCACTTACTTATTTATGTAAATAGTAGCTTTTAACACGCTACTTCGTAAGCGCACTTTTCAATATTTATTTAACCTTCAAGTTCTGTTTATCTAATTTGTATTTTTTTATAACATTGTAAATATATACAAATTAACAATTTTTTTGTTTTAACACAAGAAAATTAAAAAAATATATATAATAATAATAAAATGGTAGAGCTTCTCGTTATGCTCCCAAAGGCTAGAAAGCGTTACCCGCTCTTAGCAAAATTAATTAAGTTATAAATAAAAAAAATAATAATATATATATATATTAGAATTAAGATATGTAAAGAGGGAAAATTTTAAATTAAGCATTTTTTTTTATGATAGAATGAAAATTAGAATATAAATAAAATTATATGCACAATATAAACTTTAAAGTTTAAATAAAAAATTAATCTGCTTAACAATATATTTGTAGGGTAGAAAATTAATTAAGTAACGAAAATCAGAATCAGAGGGAGAAAAGAAATACTTGAGCGGGGCAAATGACTTGAATTGGCAGGATATAGGTTAGAAAGTTAAACTTATAAAGGAAGAATTTGACAAGTTTTAAAATGTTTGAATGAAGATAGATAGTACGGAAACGAAAATGTCACATGTAATAGAAATAACACCTACAAACGACTTTAAAGGATTCGTCAAATAAAGTTTCCGTAGCTTGAAGAAAATGTACTAATACCAAATCAAGAAGTCGTACCAAGTGTCTTTCTACCACACATCGATAGTAACAATTATGCGAAATAACATAGGGAAAAGATAATTATGTTGCCGACGCACTGTCGCGCATTACGATAAATGACTTAAAAGATATGGACGAGAGGATTTCGTCCGTTTTAAGGGTCACGACAAGATCGATGACTAAAAAAAAATTAGTAACCTAGTAGTAAATCAGCAATATATCAATTAAAATAATGAACCCAAGGTATATACTTATACCTTTGAATAATATAGACGTCAAAAGATATTATAAATTAAAGTTTTACTCAAAAAGGGAAAATCCATATATGCTAGCATAAAGATAGATAATTTGTTTATTAAAGGGAATTTTGACTTAGGACAAATTTTCCCTAGGCTATAACAAATAGCCTGTAAAGTAAATATTAATGAAAATTTCACCTAATGAGAAGATTTTCAAATTAGTCTCGATTAGTGAATTTGAAAATATGGGCAACATAATAGTAATAACTCAAATTGATAACACGAATGCCAAGGCAATTCGTGAGATAATGCTAAAATACCATGATGATCCCATGGAGGGAGGGCATCGTGGAATATGAAGAACCACTGAGAAGATCAGGAGATACTACTACTGAGGAGAAAAGAAAAAGAATATGACAAAAGACATTGCAAGATATGTTAAAACATGCCATAAATGTCAATTAGCTAAGACGAAAAAACATTTAAAAAAAAACCCCAATGACTATAATGGAAACACATAAGTATTTCACATACTGTTTCAACACTACACCATCTACAGTACATGATTACTGCCCTTATGAATTAATTTTTGGAAAAATTCCAAACAATTTTAGACAGTTTGGTGAAGTAGATAGAATTACACCACTTTATAATATAGATAGTTATGCTAAGGAAACTAAATTTAGGTTAGAAGTAGCAACTGATAGAGTTAAAAATTATTAGATACAAATAAAATTAATTATGACAAGACAAAGTCAGACTACAATTTTAAAATAGGGGATTTAGTTTTACTCAGGAATAATGCAGGACATAAGTCAGAGATGGCATATAAAGGACCATATGAAATTAAGAAAATAGATTTAAGGAATAATATAACCATAGTCGATAAGAAAACAAACAAAGAACAAATAATTCATAAGAATAGACTTAAGCTATATAATATCAAATAACAATTAAGTTAAACGCGCGCGCGAAGATAATAATTAATAAACATAATTGAATTCTTTTATCTATTATTATATTATCTATTATTAATAAGTCATCAGCTCCACGATTGAGCTGAATTGTCTGAATAAATACAAATAAATATAAAAAAAATTATTCCTTCTTATTTATTAAACTTTTTTAACTACAATTTTCTTTTGTTTTGTCTCTTATTTACCTTCATTATACAATTGAGTTCCGTTTTAACTTAATCTCTTGAGTTTAAAAACCGGGTTTATTATACATATATATATATTTTTTATATCTAAGTTTACTTTAGAAATGAATAATTCTAATTCATCCCCTATATTATTACCCATCTTTATCTGGATTAAAAACTCCAAAAAATGAAATAAAACTATTGGCCCATAATCATAAACACAAACTAAAGTCGATACATACAATACAAGTCGATACGAACATTTTGTTATTATAGTCAAAAATAAAGTATGTTTTAAACAAAATCAGCTTTAAATGGGTGACACATCTAATAGTGAAATATATTCATACAAATTGTAACTAAATATGAGCAAGTGGCAACTCTGATCAGCTGATTTTGTATATTGTGGACGAATGAAACAAAAAAGAAATGCCAACATAAAAAATTTTTTTTTTTTGTAAAAAAAAGTAGAAAAACAACAACAGCTGCAGCTGTTTTTAAGTTTAAAGCAGACTTTTACGTTAAAAGTATATTTAAACTCGTCTATAGTATACCAAAAGCATATTCTTAGCCAAAGTATACTTTACAACTCTTAAAGTGCACTTTGTTTATGATTGATTATGGGCCAATAAATTTAAAAAGTACAGTTTGCCACAATAAATATTTTTTTTTTCTCAACTTGGATTAATATACTCCATATTTCTGGATTTTTAAATGCAAAAAATATTATACAAATTTAAAAGTATCTTTTCTCCTTCTTATATAGTTTCATATCTCAATCTGGGTCAACAGTTCCTAAAATAATATAATTTGATACGTAAAGTAAAAAAATTTTAAAAGTACCATAAAAGCTGATTGAGTAAATTTTTGCCCATTTCTAGTTTATTCAGGATCAATTCAAAAAGTATCCTAAAAAAGTTGAAAAAGTATTTTTTTTGCCCCCTATATGATCTTTTGTCTTTATTAGGAGCAATAGGCCCTAATTTTTCGTTTTCACTCCCCGTTTACCCGAATTTTCCCCTTCTCTTACCCATTACTATTGTTTTTAAAATTTTATTATTTCATACTATTTTTTATGTCTGAAAGAATCCGTGTTTCAATTTTTACCCAAATCGGCCTAGTAATTTTTTACTATTAAACGCGTTTTTCCGGTTTTCCCACTTTTTGGTACTTTTTTAGTCCCCATTCTAGTGTCTAAATTTTTCCCTCAAATAGTTGTCTAAAAAGTAGTAGAAGCTTATATGAAGCGTTTCATGAATTCAATCAAAATTCAAAAAAATATTTTTTTTAAAAGTACCAAAACTAAGTACGATTTTTATCCCTATAAGTTCAAATTTCCAAAAAGTATCAAAAACCTATTCATATTTTTTCGAGATGTGATGAATAGAGCGTAAATAAAATGTTTATGTTTATTGATTTAGAAGTTCAAGGGGCCCTAAAAAGTAACCAACCAAAATATAATTTTTAAACGTTTTTACCCCTTAGGCACCCAAATTTGAATAAAGTACTGTAGGGAAAAATAAAACACTTTAGATTTAATTCAGGATTTATTTATTATATATGTAATTATATGTATTATTTGT
>NDXZ01013878.1:0-11534 GCA_003055125.1 Paykullia maculata
AATTTATTTGTTTTAACATTTGTTTCCGTTATTGTTTTTTTTTATTTCTTCACACATTTTTTTGTTCCTGTTTTCAATTGTTTTGCATATTTCTTCGGTATTGTTTTTTGTTCATTTATTTTTTTATAAATTTTTTTAATTTTTTTTACATTAATTTCACAATGTTTTTGTGCCTCATCTAATTTTTTCAATCTTTCGTTGTATCTTTTTTCAATTGCTTCAAGTAGATTTTTAATTTCACCTTCGTTCTGTTTTAGTGCAGATTTAAATTCGCCTTTATATTCAGCTAAGTTATTACTGTTTTTTTCCACATTCTCTTGGACTAATACCAACGCTTCATCTAGGTTATGTACATATGTACTGAAGACAATCATCACATATAAAACGAATTAATCTACCAGCTGCTAGTATTCCTCGAGAATATTGGTCTAGACCTGAACATTTTTTTTGAGCAATGATACACCTTCTTACAGATTCCCTCGCACATAAGACCAGTTTCACCGCGTATTGCATTTTTACATTGATGGCATTCGGCCATACTTGCGACGATCTTCGACTGTATCCTATCCACAAACTTTATTATCTATTTATTGTCCGTTGTTAATTTTATAGTTTTAAATAAATCTTTTTATTTTTAATAAACAATTTCTATTTTATTTTAATAATTTTTCAGAGCTATATAAGTTTTTGCCTTTTATTCTTTGAGATAACGGTAATAAAGTATTCCGATTTCTGAAAAATTAAAACTTTTGAGTTGTGTCACTTTTGAACTGGGTGTGCGATATACCCTTACCACGTGTGTGAAGGGTATAAAAATGTGATGGCAAATATTAGTTGATTATATTATTTTAAAATGTGAAACAACAGTAGCTCCTGCATATGTACCTATTAACATTGCAACTATCTGTACTTTTTCTCAATTATTTTGCTGTGTTTTTATTCTACTTTATATTGTACATTTTAATAGAATGTCTGAAATGGAAGCAAATAATGCCGATGATCAAGAAAGTTTAAAACAACAACAACAGGATAAAGAAAAGCTAGTAACAGAAAATACGACAACAAATTGTGCTGTTTATGATCCTGAATTTCTATCTGATATGTTACCTGTTTATTATAAGCGTTTGTTTCCTCACAAGCCATTCTATAGGTGGCTTTCATATGGTCTATGTAGGTATAAATATAAATATATACATAAAGATACCGTGTCAGTGAAAATAAAAAATAAAAAGAAATAGTTTCCACATCCTTTTTATATTAACTAAACATACCTATTTTTAGCTGAGCAGGGTATATTTGGTAATCGTGAAATATCGTTTACTTTACGCGATGACATATACATGCGCTACTTATGCTTTGACACGCAAAGTGAACTGGAAAAGGATCTGTGTTTCAAATGTCCATTTAAAATAGATATTGGAGCCGTTATGAGTACAAGGTTTGTAGATTTTATGAAAAAAAATTACAATAATTCTGTCTAATATACTATATATTTATGCATATACATATACATTCATAGATGTATGAATAATAATTATAATCATATTTAATATGACAACGTTAATTTTAGACTAGCAATTAACCTGCTACTACATACATGTGTATGTACTTAAGCGCAATTCGTACCATACTCAACTTTTACTAAGCTTTTTGTATATTTTAAAATATATCCATAATTACATAAGTATATGCATGTATGTAAATATTTTGATTTCCTACAAAAATTAAAAGTATTATAAAAACAAGGTAAGGTACTTTTTAGTTCTTCTTTGTTTTATATTTACTTTCGTTATACTATTAAGTTTGGTTTTAACCAAATGTCTAATTACGACCATTTTGAAGAAAAACTGTAAATAAAAACTTCGTAGGTGTTTTCATTAACAGGCTTATACAGGGTGGGCCAAAAGTCACAATGGGGATTAATAATTAAATTTAATAATTTTTTTTGTTTATATGTGTATATATTTTTTTAGATTATAAAAAAATAGAAATATATTTTTACCCCCCTCATTTTCAGTTTTACAATGATGGGCTCGTTTTAGAGCGTTTACATAATTTTCATTTGTTAACTAGCAGAACTGTAGATTCTGGGGTTCTGAAAATCCAAGGGCCATTCTTCAATGCCAATTGCACCCCATTAGGTGTTCAGTATGATCATCTGAAAATATCATTGGTATCGGTTTATGATAGAACATTTTTACGTCCTGCTCTTGAAAACAGATCTAATATGCAGGATGATCAGCAGTATGAAGCCGCTGCCTGAGAGACAATGGCATTTTTAAGTCAAATTTTTGGAGCGAATGGTGACTTGACCAACCCTGTATACCTACGGGTAATCCTCATTTACTTTTTTTGTGTTCATAAAAAAAAGAAAACTACATATTTTAAACTAAAAACGCATACATTTAAGAATAAATTAGATCAATTTAAAATGTTATAAATGAAGTCACATCCTTTCTTTAGTGTAAGACAAAAGACCTGTTAAATCTCAATCCTGTTTGGTGCACATTAAGAAGCTATAAATTTGCAAAAAAAAAAAGAAAAAACAAAATAAATTTTATAACCATTGTGCAATTTCCTAATTTCAAAAATTTACATACATATTAACTTCTAGTTTCATAATTTTAAGCTTCATATATTTAGATACAAATCCTCGCCGTAGTACATAGTACATATGTATATGTATGTATATATTATAACGGTATTAAATAATTTACATTTGTTTTTTTTTCGTTTTTCCAAATAAAAAAAGTTGAAAAGATACTTTTTTGCCCCTATATGATTTTTTTATCCTAATTAGGAGCGATAGGTCGTAATTTTGCGTTTCTAGGCTCATAAACTCAAAAAATATAAAACAGTGTTATTATGTCATACAATTTTTTATGTCTGAAGGAATCCGTGTTTCAAATTTTACCCAAATCGTCCTAGTAATTTACTATTAAACGCATTTTCCCGGGTTTCCCCGGATTCAGCGCCATCTGCCGGGCTGATTTGTGAATCTAAACCATTCAGGGCGCCACCCAAACGCATACAAAAAAATTTATTCAAATCGGTCCAGCCGTTTAGAAGGAGATCAGTGACACACCCACGTACAGTTGAATTATATATGTATATAAGGATTGACAAAATAATAATAAATATTATATTTTTTCAGTCATTATTTTTAACCGCAGTATGGTTCATTACTAAATTTAATTGCTAAAAAGGCAATGAAAACATAACATGTAAGAGTGTAACATGTAAAGAGTGTGTCTTTTTAAGTATTTACATATGTAATTAAAGAGTTTTTTTTACATAACGAAAATACCCATCTCAATTGTGGTTGAATTAATTTGTAGTGTTTAAAAAAAAAAAAAAAATTCATATAAAAATGTATTGAACGTTACTTCGAATATATAATTACATATGATTTGGCTTTGTATTAGTGGTCGCTGAAACACTTTTTGTAGATTTTACTGCAACATGGCTGGGAGGGCAGAGGAGAATACCAACATCTGCGTCTGGCGAGAAGGATTGGGATCACCTGGGAAATAGAACATATAAGCAAGCAGAAAACTTTGCCGGTTCAATCGGCTCGTAACATACATAAATAGGATGGTAAAAAGAATTTAACAACAGTTGAAAAGCAAAGACGATAGAAAGAAACGCTGAAAGCCGAATAAGCCTGTCGCAATGCTTTTTAGTAAAATATATACTTTTTTATGATCCATGTATCTAAGTTATTATAAAAAAATTTCCTTCAAAGTATCATAAAATGTTAAAGCTCCATTTTAACCTCTTTTTTAATAGTGCCTAATTTCATACTTATACAATAAAACTAAATTAGTTTAGGAGTTTAAACAACATTAAATTAAATGTTTACTCTTACAGGCCTCAAAATAATCGCATTTCTTCCGCCGCCATGACACCAGTACAACGTGAATTGGTATTTGATATTGATATGACGGATTATGATGATGTGCGTACCTGCTGTAGTGGTGCAGATATCTGTCAAAAATGTTGGAAGTTTATGGTTGCAGCAGCTCGAGTCCTAGATGTGGCTATACGTGAGGATTTTGGTTGGGAACATATACTTTGGGTGTTTTCTGGCCGACGTGGAGTCCACTGTTGGGTTTGCGATTTTGAAGCTCGTCATTTAGATACAGCTGGACGTTCAGCTGTGGCCGAATACTTTCAAGTCGTTACGCACATAATGGTAGACGGAGTTAATGTTCCTAGAGTACATACAGGGGAAAAAATGCATCATAGCGTTAAGAGGGCCTTTAAAATCATAGAGCCAATGTTTGAGGAAGTAATTTTGAGCGATCAGAATTTGTTTAATTCACCAAAAGGCATCGGAAAGCTATGCCACTTTATTACTGACGATACAGCCCGCAAAGATGCCGAGCTATTTCTGCTTAATAATGTTAAAGATGGAGCTCCAGCTCGTGAGGTCTGGGAGGCCTTTAAGCGTTATGCCAACTCAATGCGTTGTAATTATACAGCCTCAGCATGGTCGCGTAGATTAAAAAATATAATTGAAGAAATTCAATTGGCTTGTCTGTATCCGCGTTTAGATATAAATGTTACTAAAGGCTTTAACCATTTACTGAAAGCTCCTTTTTGCATTCATCCAGCTACGGGAAAAGTTTGTTTGCCATTTTATGTGAATGCTGTTGCAAAATTTAATCCCACCAAAGTACCAAATATTGCGGAATTATTGCAGGAAATTAATGCATTTGATGAAAAGACTAAAACTAAGGAAGAAACTGATGAAAAACTACGCATCAAGGATTATAAAAAAACTAGTATGTTTAAAGGAGTAGTGGTATTTGAGGAGTTTCTGCGTAAAGTAGAGAGTGGTCTAAAAGCAAAAGCTCTGCAAATAAATGAGGAAAAGATGGATTTTTAAAACTGAAGCAAAACAAACCTTTTTTACAGAAAACATTTATTTTCTATTGCATTTCTTGTAAGTTTATTTGTTATTTTAATAAAAGAAACAAATTAAATCTAAAAAAGCATTTTTGAAGGCGTTCGTTTTTTCTCCTTTTTAACAATTTTGGCGTCACTGAATAACTATGCCTTCACGTCAATCATATACATCTTAATCGTACAAGAGGTACACTATTTTTTGCCTTTTGTATTTCAGCCTCAAGACGCACAAAGCCCTCCTCAGGTATACTGGTGGCAGCCTTTTTTATATGAACTTCATTGACTTTTGAACCATAGCGCAATTGGAATACTTCTGAGTCCCGTGAGGAGTCCTTTAGTTTAATGTTAAGAACAACGGTTTTAGGTAAAACATCACCAGGATTTAAAAGTTTTTGAGCATTTTCATCGTCTTCAGCGGAACCGTGCCATATTGTCACTTCCTCAGCTACACAAACACATTCTTCGGATTGCTCCAACACCTGTTTTTCACAGTCTTCAAGGAAAAGCGACTGACGCGCACAACCTACTGCTACGACCTCATCGGCTGATATTGAACTGTTGATTTCAACATCTGGATACTTGCTAGAAATTGCCGATTGCAACTTAGGTATTTGGGTAGTGGCACCTAGCAAAACAATATTATCGAGTTTTTTAATTTCGGGGTGCATCTTTAAAGCCTTCTCCACACATTCGTTTAAGATTTGCATAAACGAATTTATTACTGGCTGTATAAGACTTTCAAAACGGGCACGACTCATTTGATTGTTGAAATCTACACCGTCCATTAGAGAATCTATATACAGTTGAGTGGAAGGCAAAGTTGATAGAATGTGTTTACAGTTAGTAGCAGCAGTGTCGATCTTGGCTAACGAGCGACGACTTTCATGAGGATCTAATTTGCATTTCCTTTGAAATTCTTCACAAATAAATTTTACCAACTCCTCCGTAAACTGTTTTCCGCCAATGGGAAATGGTCCAAAGCATTCTATTTTTGTGTATAGACCATGTTTTACTTCGAATAAAGCAAAGTGTGAAAACAAGCCACCACATTTAACTGTTAAAACATATTTAGCCTCATCGCTGGAGACCTCTTCGCCAATGCCGTAGGCTAAAACAGCCGCAGTTGGTTCATCTACCACTTGGGCCACATGGAAGCCAGCTTTCTCTGCAGCTTGAGACAATATTTCCCATGATTTTTCAGGGTAGTAGCTAGGTATGGAAAGAACAACTATAGGATTTTGGCCAGCATCACTGTAATATTGTCGAGCTAGTTCTAGCTCTGACCCGAAAAGTTTCACTTGCACTTCAAACGCTGAAATCTCTTTAACAACCTCTTTGTATTCGTCTTCATTAGAGCACTGTGTTGATTTTAGGATAAATGTATGCTTATCAGAATCATATTCACATGGTAACGTTTTGCTGGCTTCCGACGATAATTCCTTTATGTCTTCTGGCGCCTTGAGAAACTGAAAACTATTTGCCACTGCCTGCTTGGGTTTAGAGGACATTTTTTGTTTTGCAGTCAAACCACATTCGATCTCGTTTACGCCATCCCATAATAAACAAGCCTGTGAAACACGATCTCCTTGCTTGTTGGCTATAACATCTGGCTTTGTATCAGACGGTTTAACATGTGCTATGCAAAGCGTGCTATTGCCAACTTTAACGCCAAAACGAGGCCACATATTTTTTATTTTACTTAGAATTTAATAAATTAAATATCAACAATTGACTTAAGAAAAAAAAAATACTAAAATACCATATAACCTTTTTTTCTCTTCTGGTTATAACTGTCAAAAAAATACGCGGCGTGCTAAATATTTGACATGTAAACAACACTTAAGCTACCACACCATATTATAATGTGCAATGCAGTCATATTACGGGATTTATACTTCAACAGGAGATTATTTTCTGGTAATTAGGAATGGGCTTCGTAGATTCGATTTATTGGAGATAAAATATAAGTTTAATGAATTTTTAACTTCAGTTTGCGTGCAAATTTTGATGTTTGTAGTTGTAATTTTCTGCTGCCATATAAATATAGCGCAATTTTTTTAACTTTTTACTTAATTTGAATAGGTCAGGTATATTCGCATAATGAGTAATAATGATTTTACATTAATATTATTTTTTCTCATTTAAAAAGGTAATAGTAAGCCTTATAACTTAAAATTAGCAAAAACGCCTAAGCAAAACGTACAAAATATATATTATATACATAATTGTATGTATATAAAGGGTCTTCCAATTGGGACTTCCGAACTTTGACAGTTGATAGGGGCCATATTGTTGATGCTAGATCTGCTGAATCGGTTGTAATTTATTTCGTCTGTTTTGCCAAATCACCATGGATGGAGCTATCGTTCAACAACACGTAAAAATAATTACCATAACTAGAAACTGATCACAAAATCACTTTTATGAGTAATGCTTCAGAGTCGTGGATTGGACATTTCGGATGCGCACCACCCAGCGAAGCGGCATCGATAGGCCTTTCAAATTTATTTATTTATATAATTTTTTTAAAGGGTCTATATTGTTTTATATAGGAGTTGCTAGGAATAAAAACTATTGTTTGTGCACATTCTTGGATAAAATCTGGTAGCTCTGAAAACTATTAATTGAAAGCAATTCTTGAAAAGCAATAGTATACAAAAAAAAAAAATGTGAAAAGTATGTAACAATCAGAAATGGAAAACGAAAATTTTTGATTTTAAATAATTTTTGCTGTCAGATTTAAACATATTAAACTATTAAGTATTTGGGTAACAAGATATTTTTTTGGGTACTTGATACATTTGAAGTTGAATTTAAGACAAAATAATTTATTTCATTCAAAAATAAAATATATTTACGCAAATAATAAAATAACTTTAAACAAGACAATTAAAAAAATATGTTAAAGCGTACAAAAAATTACTTATATAAAGTCATATTTTTTTTTATCATTAACACATCGTTGAACAGAATAACTAGTATTAAAAAAATAAGAAGTGAAATAAACATAAACTCGTCAAAAAATTATTAATTTGTTTTTAAAATTTTATTAATTAGTTTTTGAGTTTTAGAACATAGTTAGAGTATTTATTCATATTGAAACAATACTTGACAAAACTTCACAACAATTATTATATAATTATTTCATTTCATTTATTTATTATTATTCAGTCTTTGGAGACCAAACTGATTATATAGTAGTATGAGTAAGATGATTAGTACTATATAACTTAAATATAAATATTTGTATCAATTAGGCAATATAAACTTAGATTGTAAAAACTGTACCCTTAAATCACAAGTGCATAATTAAATAATGAATAATATTAAGTATATAAAATTAAACTGTTTTGTGCTGCTTACAAGAAAAATAAAATTTTGTTTTTTAAAATAAACAAATAGTGTTTGCCACAAAAAAAAATTGTTTTTAAAAGTATGTATCTATATATTGTATTTGACTTCAAGCATCAGTCATATAGTATATAACAAAGCAAAATTTTTTTAAATTTTGTAATATGCCATGGATATAACATAGAATCAAGATAGTGTTAACATTTCCGTCTCTGGATGTAATAGTAAAATTAGAATTTATACAAAGAAAAGAATCGTAAAACTAATTGAAAAATTTTTCTGTTAGAATTAGTAGCACACAGTTTTAATATACTAATAAATAAAAATGTAAACGAAAGTGAATTTTCATAAAAATTCGGTTTAATCTGCAAAGGAGAATAAAATAGATTTTTCAATAAAGTAATAAACTTTACCTAAATATATACAATTGAAAATTTTACAAACCCCGAGGAGGTAATTGATTGTTAGTCACATCATACCCCACTTACATACAATTTTTTTACTATGTATAACTTAAAACTTAACACAATAGTGAAAATAATCAAACAATAACAAGGTGAGCGTCATCGATTTACCAAAAAAGAAAAAAAGTTTGGAAAACGGAGTATAATTAAACATTTTATTGTACAATAGCACATAATGCATATACGAGTATCTGTAATAATTAATAAAACTACGATTTATAAAATAAATTTATAAAAAAGTGAAAAAGACGTCAAATTTAAGATAAGAAACTTTTTCTATTTTTTGAGATTTCCTTGTCTTATAACAGTCGTATATAAACATGGATGATAATTTGAGTAGAAAATCTTCGGAATCTTCCTTAACCACAAGTGGGGAATATGAAATTGTTACCGATAGTAATTTGATAACACCACTTGATATACAACCGTCATTGGATATTGCCAATAATTGTAATATTTCGGATATACAAAATGCCATGACTGATGCTCTTAAAGAGTTGGAAACTGATAAAGCAGGAGAAGGTAAATTTTGTTATTAAACATACAAATTTCTACTTTTATAGGCATGTACCTACATATATAGTAATATTTAGTATTTCAAATGGCCTTGTTAAAGTGATTTAAATAGGCCGATTTATTTTTCACAATTTGGGTTGGAAGTTTTAGTTTTTTGTTCGTCTTTCAGTACCTAGTTAATTGTTGAATCACTTTATTAACAATTGATTAATAAGATTCCTTTATTTTGTTAGTTATTGCAAGGAAAATTATTTTTCCTGTTAAAAAAATTATTTATAAAACTTGTGCGCATCACAGTTTACTTATTATTTTCTTATGGTAAAATTACCAACAAAAATGTAATGTAATATAAAAAATTTAATATTTTTAGATATCTACCTACATTAAGTGAAGAAAACCTAACATGTACACACATATGTTTGTATGGATTTATATGCATGCATGTGTGTATGTATAAATACCTATAGTAGGTAGTAAACAAACTGAATTTTTGCTCTCATGTAGGTTTTAATAAGCAAAAACATAAATAAATAAGCAAATGCTACAAATTTTTCAGGATATGTTCTTCATTTACTAACAAAATTAAAAACAAAACAAAATAAACAGTGTACATATAAATATAGACATACATATAAATCTAACGATACGTGTATTATTGGCCACGAAGAATTTCTATGTATTGAAATTATCAAAATAAACAAAATGGCCGTATGCACTTAGATTTGCATTTTTCCCAAATAGAGAAAAATGCAGACATTTTTGATTATCAGTTCGTACCTACCTGGTTTTAATATCCTCCACCACCACCAGCGAGAGTATATATGTACATACATACATGTGTACACCGTGTGTCGCATCAAAAATATTAATTTAAGACCCAAGAAAGAATATTTATCTACTACTTATGTATGTACATACATATTATGTTATTTTTGGTCCTTGTGACTTTCTGAGATTATTTAGCTATGTCCGTCTTTCAGTGAGATAATCTGTGGGAAACATTAATACGTGCAAACTATTTAGTCGAATTATACTTTATAATTTGTCTAAACTGTTTGCAATTATTTGTGACAAATTGGTGTCGGAAATACGTTTACTCGCCTAGGTTATTGTACCATGGCCTGAGTAGGAAAATTGTAAAAAATTAGTTGCAATGAAATTGAAAATAAAAAAATACCTATGTATGTATAACAAACAATACAAGATTTCAATTTTTTAAATTTTTTTTTATGTATGTACATAATTTCAAACTTACACGAAATTACTGGCCAGTAAAACTTTATGCCAAGAAATATCAAAATTAATTCATTGGATTCAAAATAATTTTCAAAAATCTGTAGGTATAACATACATATGTATGTATGTATGTATGTATGTATGTATGTACATATTTGTATATATTTTCATGGCTCTCTTTTCGATCCCGTTCGTCACCCAGTGATTTTCTGACCAGCAAACCTTTACTCTATACTCTACCAATTTGAGACCTTGTTCCTCATCATAAAGTCTTTTGTAAGTGCCAGCATTTGATTTAGGCTAAGGCTTCCCATTTAATTACACCAAACGTATGACTGCCTGTGATCCTCAGTGTAATGCTGGCCAGGGCTGGAAATTCGCATACATCATGCACTACCGTTTCAAGAGTCTACAAACATTATCTTCCGCGATTTTCATATTTGTTAGATGAAGTTACCATCTCCAATAACAAACGCAATTATCCAGCTCAAAGTACTTAGGTTATATCCAAGTACCTTTGTTGTTCTCCTGCCAAAATGATCTTTGAGCGACGTACGAGCCTGCCTTAAAGTAGTTGTGTTTAACCACCTTTTCAGGTTGATATAGTCTATACACTTAGGATTTTTGTGCGTAATAACCCATATCCCAGAGTAACTCGGTGATCTGGACCACAGAAAGACTCTGCAGAAAATATAAGTCAATCTAAAAAATTTTATCGGGACATTGAAACAAACTTTTTTTTGTATAGTTTTCTTGTGAGTTCGTATAACACACCCATATGTTAATGAAGTCCATTAAACTGCACTAATTGAGACAACATTGCAATTTACGTTTACTTTTTAGTCAGTATTCAGAAGCATTTGTTTTATTTTAAGAAAACTTAAAAATATGTTTTAGCATTTAATGAAGAAGTTGATTAAAAACAAGTAAGAGCGCTATATTTGGCGGTGCAAAAAAATTTTTTTTGCCGATATCTCGGAATTTTTTTTTTTATATCTCAAAAGGTATGTGTAATATCTGATTGTTTGATACCAATAACGCGTTCGTACAACATCG
>NDXZ01013879.1:0-11104 GCA_003055125.1 Paykullia maculata
CTCCTGTTGAGCCTTCAGCTGTTCCTTTATCTCCACCTCCTTCAATTCATCCAATATCTTTTGATATTTCTCACGATTCTCCACATCCAAGGCGACATGCAAATAATCATGCCAGTTACGCGAATCAAAACCCCAATGACAAGTGCGATTTTCAACTTTACGATGAACATGACCGACAAACTTTTGCGGCGAAAACCAGCCCTTACATTCTAGACACATAATGCAAGTGGGTTTCTGATACGAATACATATCGGGTGTGCAAATACCCTCACACTTGCCAAAGCAGCGATGGTAGACCTTAAAGGAAATGGCCCCCTTGGGTATATCTTCTACATTTATATAACTGTTACGATCGGAACGATGCAACAGTATGGCGCACAAACGTTCGGCATCGGTGCGTGTTATTAGTCCGCTGGACTTGACGTCGGAAGGTAAAATTTTAGCAGCTTTAAATTCCATTAACTGATCGGGAGTGCACTGGGAGCAGAATATGCCCAAATCGTCGAAACTGCGATTGATTTGCTCCAAAGAAAACTCTGCCAATACATTATTTAGAAACTGTGGCAGGCACAAACGCATCTCACCGCCCAGCGAAAAACAACCGATAGTCTTACCCTCTAAGCGGGTCTCGTACAATTCACCCGAACCCGAATCGGCAGCCGAAAGTATAGGCTGTGATACTTCCGGCGGAGGAGGTGGCATTATTTTGATTGAGGGTGGTGGTAAAATATTGGATACCACTTGTACCGTCGGCCCCAAGGGATTTTCAGCAGGGAGATCATGTGTGATGGCTAGAGCAGGTTCTGGTGATGACATTATTTCTTTCTTTATAAGAGGCAAGGCAGGATTAAGATTTGTTGCTGCTGCTGCTGCGGCATTTGAAGCGGCGGCATTTGTAGCTGCTGACGAAGATAATGTTTGAGGTGCTAAGTTATTGTTGCTGCTGCTGTTATTGTTATTGTTGTTGTTATTGCTGCTATTGATTGAGAGGCAGTGGTTAGACGTCTTAACAAGATCGCAGGGACTATTACGCATTGCGACCAATCCATATATGTCCGATACCAGCGAAGTCGAGCCATTATTAAGACTGACATCTAAAGGACACGGACAATTTGAGTTTGTTTGTTGTTGTTGTGCTGCTTGCTGCTGATGCTGTTGTTGTAAGTTCGCTATATTACCGCTTGTGACTGTTGTCGACGCAGAAGATGATGAGGCGGAATTGGTTTGTAAGGAGTGTCCGGGTCCTTGCAATGATTTTGGAGCACTTGTTTGATACTTTTTCAACACTGTGTGTATGTTGGGAGTAACGTATTCGGTCATGTTGAGTTGGTGTTTGTATGTTATTTATAAGTTTTTTTTTACTTTTTAACGGTTTAAAGTCAATTTCTTTGGAAATTGTAAAACTTTCTTATAAATTATTTTCATTTTAATGCTTTTTGTAAATTCAACAAAACTTTTATATTTTTGTTTTAATTATTTTTTTGTAAGCCATTAAAGTATAAACAAACAACTTTATACGCATCTTTTATTTTCGGTTATTTTCATACAATATAATTATTTTTTAATAATTTGGCACGTTTTATTTTAATATTTTTACTTTGTTATTTTGTTACACTTTTTTTGATTGCATTTATTTCATGCCGACGGCAATAATTTCTTTAATTTTTTTTATTATGTAGATAAATTTTATTTTGAATTTGTTTTGCCTTTAGATTTGCTGCACCTTTTTTTCATTTACATTGTTGGGTTGTAGAATTTTTATTCGTTTTACATTATTTTTAGATTTTCAGCACCAAAATAAGCAAATTTTTGCAAATTTTCTTTATTTTTTCTTAATTTCCTTTTTGTGCTTTTCTTTTTAGCTCTTCTCAACTTGCGATAAATTCTTATTGTGTTTCAATTTTTACTTTTTTAATTTTTATCTTTTACATATTCCTCTTTATTTTAAATAAAGGTGACAATTTTGTTTTCGTCAATTTCTTTCGGCGATTTGTCTTTTTACACTATTTTTTCGAAAAAAAAAAACACTTAAATAATATAATCACATTTACTTAGCAAAAAAAGCCGACGGCCAGTTAAAAAAGCTTTTTTCGCTTTTTCCCTACTTTAAAAAAAACAAAGGGGACTCTAGTAATTTTTTGCGGATGTTAGTGATGAAATTTTGCCAAACACATATGAAAGATGCAGACAAATGTCAAACAAATTCCAATTAGCATTTATTGTTATTTTTGATTGTGTGTGTGCGAATGTGTTTGTGTTTTAAATATGCTGTGATGTTTGTCATCATGTTTGTTATTGTTTTGTTTTTTTTTTCTTTTGAATAACGGTGAGTTTGTATTTTTTTTTCTGCAGGGAGAACTCTGTTTTTTGGGTTTATTCTTTTGTTTTGGAAATCTGCCCTCTCTCTTAGTTAAAAAAAACAACAAAGAGAGTTATTTTTCAAGTATTATTTACGTTATTGTTGTATTATGGCGCGTGTTTTGCTCCCCTTGATGGGTTGTTGTTGTTGGTTTTGTTTAGTTGTGTGTTATTTCATACACCAACATTTTTTTATAAGATGTAGACATGAAACGAGACAGAACCGATTTGAATATACTGATGGAAAATTCACATACTAATCCTCTACTTTAATTAAACAAAATAAATACAGCAACAACAAAACGTGTAATTTTGCCTGGAGATTTTACATGATAAAAGTTAGTGTAAATCGAAATTCTAATTCAAAACAACAACAAATTATGAGACGCAGAACAAAAATAAAACAAAAACACAATCGTTAGGAAAAAATCCCAACGCAAAGAAATTTTTCAAACACCCAACCAAATAAACGAAACAAAAAAATAATCTTTCTAATTTTAATTCTATAGAATTTTTGAGTAAAAATAGGATCGATTCTTAAAATTTTTTAAGATTTTCTTTTGTGCTTCCAAAGAAATTTAAAGTTTGCAGACTTTTTTAAACATCTTTCCATCCATCCTTTTAAATTCATTAAATTTTTTATTTCTTCACTGTATGTTGTTGTTGTTAAGCAAACTTTTTTTTATCTCAAATTCATTTCTCTTTTGCTCTCCCCTTTAGCAAACTATCATATTTTTTTATTTTGCATTCGCTATACTCGGCTAAAAACACTTCAAACATTTTTCATTTAATTCTTACATTTTTGTATATTTTTTTAGACTTTGCAAAAATATATTTGCTAATTTTTTCCTTTTATACTTATATTAAAAATAAACGTCAAAAACCGTTGTCGTTTTATTGTAGTTTAGATTTTTTTTCTTTCACTTTTTGTGTTTATTTTTCTGATATTTTTATCGTTAAGCTTCTTTAATTCATACACAAAAACAACACTAATGTACACAATGCAATAATAATATAATATAAAACTACTAATTATTTTTCAGATACACACGCGCTGCGCTTCCGCACGTTGCTTTTATTTCGACGGCATACATTCGATTAAATTTTGCGAATCTAAAATTTTGCAACTTGTCTCAGATAGTTTCTCTTAAAGTGCTAAAATTCTAAATTCACTCGCTCTCATTTTCTATGAAAGCTCACGCAGAAAAATAAAAGTCAAAACAAAAGTACAATGAATGTCAATTAAGTAAAATATCAAAAATAAGCTTTACGAATGATGCTGCCACATAATGAGCTTTTGATAAATGTCTTTCGAATAAATAACCACCATTCCCGTTTAAATGTTTTTAATATCTTACTGTTATGATAAACTATATGTTTAAAAAAAAAAAGCAGCGTCCCTGTAAAGTAGGGCCGTATCACCACCATTTTTTAGTTGTTGTGAAAACATTTATAAAATTTGCAGGGGGTTAAATGAACATTACAACACTAAAGTTTTAGAGACGTTAAACACCTAGAAGTATGCAATATTACTACAATTGTCCAGCATATACTCCTACTTTCTATACTTAAAATACATATGTATGTCAACTATCATATATAGAAACAAATAATGTTATTTTTAATATGGAAAGCTGCACTTTTATATGGATGACAATTTATGTATGTATGTAGTGATAATTAAACAATAAGCTGTCAACTATATTACTTTTCTTCTAAGCTTGGTAAAAATCAATCTAATTTAAGACAAACTGATTATATTAAGTAAAATAATTATAAAACTGAAATAATATTATTAAACTCACTTCTTCTCTACTCGTCAACCTATATTTTTCCTAAATTTGTATAAGTTATATCAATTAGAGTATACACGAGATACAAGTAAGGAAATTTTTGTGTTTTCAGCTTTCAAAATGTGTTGCTTACAATTTTTACTCTGGCAACATTTTGTATCTTATAAATATGGCAGCACTTACATATGGCAATAAAAATTTTAAATGCTTTCTGTTAACGTGTGGTAACATTTAAAAAAGCAACAACATCAATTTAGTTCAACCATTTTTTTCGGCGCTAAAGATCTTTCTTTTGTATTTGTGCAAAAAAAAAACAGGTTAAATTGTTTGCCAATAGCAAATTTTCTTTAAATAAGGCGGTTTACAACTGAAAATAAATTCAAACCCCGAAAATTATGGATTTAAGTGATGCTGTATTGACTTGTGGCATTAGTCTGCAATGGACAAATACCGTTGGAGCTGTTGGACGTAAATTGGCCTATAAAGTGGCCACATTAAGACTGGTACGCAATGAGATTCGCGAATTGTTTATAGAACTATCCGTGGAGAAGCAAAAACCAATGAAATTTAAAATGAAAGACATAATGGTGCACAAGAAATTTATGTCAGAGGGTAAGGCTTCCATTAATTTTAAGGCCGAAAATTGTTCCATGTACTTGTCAAATGCACCGCCGGGCACTTTAATGTTTTTCTTGCGGACAATATTCATTAAAATGAATAGTGGTGAGAAGCAGGATGAGGCTACAGCACAAAAGCAGCTTAGGGCTCATATGCTCTCTGGAAATCCTAGTAAGTTTGAAGAAATCTCACCGGTAACAACTGCTGAAATGGTAATGGCCCGCAAACGAGCTGGTCTTATACCCTCAAGAGCTACAGCTACTACGCCTTCACCGTTGGCAGCTAAGAAACGTCGATACGATGAAACGGTGGAAAACAGTGATAAAATACCAGCTTCGAAAAAACTTTACCATGAATCGCCTATGGCCACTGAGGAGTCGGTAAAATTGTGCCAAGAGCAAATGGAAGTGTTAAAGGCTTGCGTATCAGGCAAAAATGTATTTTTTACGGGTTCCGCTGGTACGGGTAAAAGTTTTCTGTTAAGAAAAATCATTTCCGCTTTACCACCAGATGGTACTGTGGCTACTGCATCGACAGGTGTGGCGGCGTGTCTGATAGGTAAGTGGACATAGGATTTCATACAAATTTTGCTTTGCAGTACGAATTAAAACAAAAAGTGAAAAAAATTGTGAATGATTTCTATATTTAAAAGCTAGCTTCGATTTATCGTCTAAATTAAACAAGTAATAGCGCTATATTTGGCTGTGCCAAATCTTTTGTATGTACCTTTCACCACGTGTAGGCATGTAATAGAAGGTGTATGTATGTGTCTATGGCTCAGTTTAGATGATGAATTAAATCCATGAAGTTTTTTTTCGTTTTTGAGCGGGGTAGAGAAGAAAGAGGTGTAGAAAAACATCACGATTTCTGTTTTCATTGATTTTTGTTTGTGTGTCTTTTTATGCTCATTTGTCTTTTCTTTTTATTTTTTTTATTTTATATCATACTTGCACGTGAGAAGAGCTGCTTTTATTCGTATTTTGTTCTTAATACGTAATAAACATAATATTTGTTTGTTGTGTTTCGATACTAAAATACATACTATTTATATATATTTAATTATGTATATACCTATAAAGGTTAATTTTCTTGTATACAAATCACCGATGGCTAAATACGAATAAGCAAATAAAGAAGGTGAAGCGATTGCACGTTAAAAAAATCAAGCCTGAAATAATAATATTCATGAATTTTTAATCACCATGTCAAAGTAAGAGGTTTTTAGAAGATGTTTTTAAAGAATCAACAAAAAAATTTATGAATTAAAATCCATCATATAAATTGGGCCTATGTTTGTATGTATGTATGTATGTATTTACATGTCCGAAAGGCAGTTAAACTCTTACGGCCGTATCTATAACGAAAAATTAGAAACTACGTATCCCTACATTACACACAACTATCTGCTCACTTGCAAACCGATTAGACCAAGCAGAGAGTTGGAAAAGAGTTTATATACAATGAATTTCCAGCTACCAATAATAAGAGTTTGATTTTAAGTTAACATGAGATTAGCAGAATGGATAAAAAATACAATAAAAAGGCACTTATGCTAACTCCATGCTAAGTTTTTATTATAAATACGGCTGTTAGAAAACTTAATTTTTTTATAATAGAAATTTTGGTCCGAATAGGTTTTTCGCCTATATCTTTGCAAATTATGGACCAATTAGTCCAATTTTTTCAAACAAGTCTATAGTTTATCCAAAAACTGCAAAATATAAATCTTTTTTGTGCAAAAAAAAAGTGGTCGTCTTTTTTTGCTTATATCAGACAGTTATCGATGGATATCGCCAGTTTTCAATACCGATTTTCTCGGAATTATTTCGAAAAGTTTGATACCACATCCAACACACGGACTGACGGACATGGCTAAATTGGCTTCCCTATCTATAAGGATTGAGAATATATATACTTTATAGGGTCACAAATAAATATTTTAGAAATTACAAACGGAATGACAAACTTATATATACCCTTGTCACCTGCGGTGAAGGGTATAAAAATGGAGGAAACAAAAAAGCCTTATAAAATAATTATTGAAAAGTATTTTTCATGGTACAATAAACATGGTATTTTCAAGTACAGAAAAATCTTTAGAATTCGTAAATTCTATATATTATATATTTTTTTTAAGTTTATTAATAACTTTTGAGTTTATTTATTGATTTATAAAATAAGTATAAAGCCTTTAGGCTAAAATAACATATTATGTACTTAGTAATACACATTTAGCATAACATTTTAAATACATTTTTTCGTTTATCGGTTTTTTTTCTTAATAGGCGGTGTTACTTTACATGCCTTTGCCGGCATAGGAGGTGGAGATGCTACTTTAAAACGTTGCTATGAATTGGCTTCACGACCGGCAAGTGCTCAGGCTTGGCGCAAATGTAAACGTTTGATTATAGACGAAATCTCAATGGTAGACGGGCAGTACTTTGATGTAAGTCAAATTTTTTTTTTATAGAACAAAAGGCAAAACATTCACATTTTAACCCTATAGAAAATTGAAGCTGTTGCCCGGCATATGCGTCGCAATGATCGGCCGTTTGGCGGCATACAGCTGGTGCTTTGTGGCGATTTTTTACAACTACCGCCCGTTATAAAACGTGAAGAAAACCTTACTGGTAACGGTATTCAAACACCCGCACAACGCTTCTGTTTCCAGTCAAGTGCTTGGGAAAAATGTATCGAAAACGTATATGAACTAAAAGAGGTGCATCGCCAGTCAGATCCAGAATTTATTAAAATTCTTAATTATTTGCGAATTGGCCGTTGTACTGAAGAAATTGCTAAACGTTTAGTGGCCACTTCCAAACAGACAATAGAGGGCAATGGTATTTTAGCAACCCAGCTGTGTTCCCACACCAACGATGCAAATGCCATAAATGAATCAAAATTAGAGAATTTACAAGGCGATAAAGTTCTATTTAGAGCTGAAGATTCGGATGCCTTAATGACCAAACAATTGGATTCTCAAGTTCAGGCACCCTCTCAACTATATTTAAAAATAAATGCCCAGGTGATGTTGCTGAAAAATATCAATATATCAGCAGGCTTGGTGAACGGAGCTCGAGGTGTAGTGGTGCGAATTGAGAAGGGTGTGCCCGTGGTGAGATTTAAAAATAACAAAGAATATGTGTGTAAACATGAAAAGTGGATAATTAAAACCCCTACAGGAGGAGCAGTGACACGCAGGCAAGTGCCTCTCAAATTGGCCTGGGCGTTTTCTATACACAAATCGCAAGGTCTTACTTTGGATTGCGTTGAAATGTCTTTGTCTAAAGTATTTGAGGCCGGTCAGGCTTATGTGGCCTTGTCGCGTGCCAAATCATTAGACTCTATTAGAATTTTAGATTTCGATGCCAAACAGGTATGGGCCAATTCCCAAGTTTTACAGTATTATAAATTATTTAGACGTCGATTGATAGACACTACCATGATACCTTTGGGTGCAAAAAATAAAGAGGAGCGTAAAAGGGATGGTGCGTCCAAGGTCTCTAGCGCCTTGGCGAAATTAAAAAAGAGTCTCATTAATAAGCCTTTAGTTTCTATAAGTTAAGCAAAAGATATTTTTTATTGACACATGCATAAATAGTGAAGTCTTATAAAAAAAAATAAAAAAAATACTCTAATTTTTTGATGATTAATTAAGTTTTACTCTTTTTCATATTTGGTCAAATAAAGAAAAGTTGAATGACAAATTTTATTGTTTAAGGATTTTTTTTAATTTTTATTGAAATTTTGCTTTTTTCTTTTATTAAATTTTTTTTGTTACTAACTTTCTTTGATTTTTTTTTTTTTTGTTTTAATTTACTATTTCATTACTTTTTCAACTTTAAAAAAAATGCCTTTTTCTACTACTATAACTTTGCAATTTTATCTCTAAGACTACCCATTTATATAATGTATTACAATAAATAAAATGTGTTTTTTTAATTAAAAAATATATAAAATATTTTGCAGTTTTCTTTTTACCAAACATTAAAGAAATATAACAGAAATAAACAAGGGGATGCCAACTTGCATTAGTATACTAGCGAATTAAAGAGAATTCCTTTTGGGATTCCCTAACCAAGTGTAAGGAAAACTGGCAAGTTTGGATAACATTTCGATCAAACATAGTCAAAATGTGGTCTTGCATTTTCAAACGTAATTATTTAGCTCTGTTGTGAGTGTTGTTAGTTTTCGTAGTCGCTTGACATTTTTTAGTCCCGCGAAGTTTTTACAATGTGTGAACAAATTTCGATCTTCGATTAGTGTTGCTATTTTGAAGGATCTTCGGAATAGTAAAATAATTTCTTGTAAAACTTAACTTACATGTCAATTACCCGTTACAATCTGACTTAAAACTTTTCAGTTGAATATTTTTAAGAATGGTTTAACATAATTATTAAAGTGTTTGTTTTTAATAATCTATAATAAAAATAGCATTTCAATATCGATTTCTATACTTTTTACCAATAAGCCCTTGACCAGTTCACAGAAGTCGTAAGTTTTTGATACTTAATTTAAAGAAATGAAAACAACTTTAATGTTTGCACAATAACTGGTTTTGTTGCCTATTAAGTAATTGCACTAATTGTTTTGAATTTTTCTTTTCAAATAATGTATATATTTCGTTATTCTATAACTGTATTTTTTTGTGGTATTGAACTTGATTCTTACATGTTTAGCAGTATTTGGTTGTTATCGAAATTGATGGAGAGAAATAGTTGCTTATGGAAATTCAAATTTTACTTAAATTCGTCAGGCGAATAAGCGCAATTTATGCGTAACTACCACAAAATTTTTAACACACCTTCACGCCTTTGCACTGAACGAACGGCTAATCGCTCTATTTATTCTTCAGCGGCAACATTTTTATTATTACTACCGACGGGACCATGACGACGTTCCCAGATAAGACGATGTTTTTGTTTCATGTAGGCAGATTTGGCATTGGTGTAACCACCTAAATCACCATCTAAAAGAGTTAATCATATTTATAAGGCTTAAATGGACCTGATTCTAATATAAGTAAGATTTACATTTAATAAACCAATTTTCAGAAGCCTTCTCGTACTGTTCCAAAATGGATTTGCATTTTTCAATATGATCGGGGGCCTCATAGAAGGTGCAGTCCTCAAAACGTTGACGTAAAATGGTAACAACTTCATTGTCTACCATGCGATCACGACGGAATTGTTGATCTGCTTCGAAACGGCAGACCGGATCATCTGTGTAACACTGGTCAATGGTGGATACACGAGGGTATTTTCGATGATACCAGGCATATTTCTGTTGATTGGGTTCAACAATTGATCCTAAAGAAATAAACAAACAAACAAATTACTTCTCCAAGAACACAAATGTAAACAAAACATCAACAATCCGCTCCTAATTAAGTTGACAGTTAAAAATTGAGGTTATGTCATTATGTAATGGAAGGTCAGAATTTCTTTTAAACGCTGGACAATTTTTTAAATTTAATTAAAGAAACATTAATTTGCCAGATCCAGATCCAGCCAGAACATTTGATTTATTACGTTTACCCACCTCTAAACCATGTTACTGGTCCATCAATCATTTGATGCAAACTTTCAATAAAAGCTGCCAGGGGACTGCGAGGCTCGGGCATTGTGATTCTGGCAAAAAATTAAATATTTTTAGCATTTATTAGATTTTTATTTTAATAATTTTAAAACTTACTACTCTTTATAAAAGAAATAGAATTTTAGGACTTTTGCAAATAATTTTATACTTTGTACGTCTATTCTTTTTTTTATGACAGACCGAAGAACTATTATTAGTTGTTGTTGGTTGGCTGTCAATAAAAAACAGCTGTATGTGTTTTTGTTAAATGTAGGAACTGCTGATTATAAAGGGTTGTATTTAAACATTTGGTTTGTGGCTTTGATAGACACGACACTAATTATAGCAAAATAAGGATTATTAATAACAATATTGTTTTAAATTTAAAAAAGTATGTACAATATATAATTAAAAATTAAAAAATAAAATACATACATATCTTTTTTATTAATTTTTTTTATTAAATGTCAAAAAATAAAATTTTGTTCTTTAAATAGAAAACTTCTATTTGATTTTCTTTTTTAAGAAAATACCTATTTAATAATTCTTTTTTTTAAATAATTGATACATTTTTTTCTTTAAGAAAATATTTAACTATTTTTATAGTAGAGAATTGGCCCTATGCTCCTTATAGGAGTTTAAAGGAACTAATATATATAGTAGAGAATATTTTTAATAAAATTTCAATTTACGAAAAATGTTCGTTTATAGAATATTTACGATATACATATGTATATATATATATATATATTTTTTTT
>NDXZ01013881.1:0-10017 GCA_003055125.1 Paykullia maculata
AAAGCTAGTTTTATATATTTTGTTATTATCTAAACTAAAAATTTTTTATAAATTTTTTATACAATTTTTTATAAATGTGTGCAAAAACATTATTAAAAAAATTGTGAAAATGTCCGAACATTTTCCATGAAAAAAAGTAATTAAACGAAATTAATTTTTATTATAGAAAATTTGCCAAAACTTTGTATAAAAATTAGTTTAGCTCTTGTTTAGTTATCCTACGTTTACATGTTACTGCCAAATGCCCTCTAACTATACACACACATATATACAAACAAAACTATTTATAAGATACCCACACTAGCACATGCCTATTGAAAATGCGCTGGTTTTTTATACATTTACATGAGTAACATAAAAAACAACAATAATAAATATAAATTCTTAAAAAATAAACTCACAAACTTTTATATTTTAATTTAAAACTTAAAGTTCAACAACCGTATGTGAAAAAATTGGAATTTTGGAATTAAAAAAAAACTATATCCTCTTAACCTCAACTGCTTTTGGTCGAATTTAATAAAATAAAAAACTACATGTATAGTTATGTTCTTTTGACCCAAATATATTTATTATTTAAACTAACCAAAGAAAAACAGGTAACTACTAACTCAAATTTACACAAATGCATTACAAACACCTACAAAACAAATTCAGCGACAGATGTATTAGTTGTAGTTGCATCTAGATATGAATGTAAAAGTATGTTGTAAAATTTGTTTGTGCATTTATCACTACTGTATGCAAATCTGTTTTGCAATGGCAAGTGCCCGCTCTACCGCTTTACATTTACTAACTATATTTATTTATATAGTTGTTTGAATGCGATTTTAGTTTTTAATAGATCTCTTTTTTGTGTGCGTGTGTATGTGTGTATAAGTTCAATGTACGTTTTACACAAATAATAAATAAACATAAATGCATTAAAAGTCTAAATGTTTGTACTAAAATTAAAACACACTCGCATGGTTGTTCTATTGCATATTTGCATAACGTCAGCTCAAATGTAAAATAATGTGTCTTTTAACTATATCCTAAACAAAGTTATACAGTGATAACATTATCTATGTATTTTGACATAGATCGAAAATACCTTAAAAAACACTTTATTGCCCCTCCCTAAAATAGATATTTTTTAAAGTATAAAATTTCTTTTTATATCTGAAATATTTGACAGTTACTTAGTAGTTTTTTTATCGACCTTTTTGTTTAAATAAATTGTTAAATAATTAACGTTTTACAACGTTTTTAACCTTCTTTCCTGTAAAACAACGGAAAATTGTGTTACGTTTTGCATTTTAAATGACGATATAAAGGTTTGAACATTTAACATATTTAGATGAAAGAGTTTTTGTTAAAGATTAAAACAAATCCCTCTCCCATATAAACTCTACAAAAATGTCCATTATAACTGTGTTCTTTTTAACAACAAACTTACACGTATACACATACACACACACACACAATATAACAAACCAAACATTGCAATTGAACAAATATTTTTAGGATATAATTTAAAACGGTAAATAGGAAAGCGTTAGTAAAATCGTTTGATTTTAAGGTTTTTTCTTCGAACTTTTTGCAATTTAAATTATTTTCATTATTTTTTAATCCCTTTAAAAAACATGTTGTACCATTAATTTCAAATTGATGAAAGATTCATACTTGAAGGAAAAAACTCTAGGACTTGTTTACTTTAAACTCTTAAAAGTTTAGGAGAAGACATGCAGATAGACGTAGAGTGCTAACAGGATGAGGTTTGTGGGATGTGCCTGAGAGAATCCGAGATGGTGACATATACATATGGTGTAAGAATTTCTACGACTGGCTAGAATAAGATGTTCGACTACAGACAGGCACACACTAAGGTAAATGCTAGAGTCTTATGGGGTGCACCTAAGGAGGATAGAACAAGGAATAACCTGAATTTAAGGAAACCGGAACTGAGAAGGTTGATGGATGTACTGACGGGACGTTCCAACTTACGAGCGCGCCTTCACCGGATAAAAGTGGTGGAGAAAAGCGACTGCAGGGCGTGCTGGGATGACTAACCTAACCCAACCTAAGGGTAAATGCTACAGGCGACCTTAGTCTAAGCCAAGTGCTTTAAATAACAAAAGACTCGGTAATGGGAAAAGGTTTATAACCCCTAGTCAGCAGTCTGAAATCGCTAAAGTCTTGAGGAAACGCTAATAACAGTGTTGGGTAAAGTGTAGTAAAGAACTCTATTGTACCAGCCGTAGATCTGAAATCTCTGGGAAACAAAGGCGGTCGAAAAGGCAGCTATTATAGAAATGGTCTGTTTAAGTATCCTCCTTTGCAAATATCACCATTCCATGGCCATAAAGATAGGGCCTATCCATATCCATAAAGATAAACCTATCACCATAAATCTTGATAGATATACATACATATTTCTGTTTTTATTAACGTTTTAATAAATTATATCCCAATTTCAAAATATTTACAGAATTTTGTGAAAAAAAAAATTTATACAACAAAACTTATTTCCAGTAAAATTTTTTTTCGATACTTTATAATATTTTTAAAAGCTTTTTTGTTCAAAAACCCAAATATAATTTATCATTTAAATTATATTTTAAATGTAGCTCTATTTTTGTTACTTAACTTTTAGTGTCTAAGTTATAGCCTAAAATGTCATCTTTCCCACAACAAAAAGTCCTTTTATTTTGAAGTGATTAATTTTATTTACCCTATGGTGTCAGAAAAAAATTTTTTTGATAATCTTCGGTTAAAAAATATTTGCAGTTATATTAGTTAATACGTTCACTTTGAATATATATATTTTTTTTAATATATCCCAAAATTTATTAATTTTATTAATTTAACTTAATAAGTTCAAACTTACAATTAATTTCCTAGAAATGTTTTACAATGAAAAATTAAAAATGAAATACACAATCGAATATTTTTTTATCTAAAATAATTGTATTAAGTCTATACAATAATTTTTACAGTATCCTTTTAATACATTTTTTTATTATTATAATCAAAATTTAAAATCAATCTTCATGCTACTTAACACTTTAACCAACTCGAAAAAATATATTGAAAATTAAAGAAACTTAAAGAAAAAATTATGTTGCGCACTTTAAATAAGAACGTTCATACATATGTTTTCATTAATAGACTTCATGCTGATGAAATTCATTTTAATATTAAGAATATGGTTTATTTATGTTGTACATCTTTTTTTATTTTCTCTTCCTCTATTTTGTTTTTAAGATTTATTTGACCACACAAAAGGCAACAGTCAGTCGTTGCTATTCTCATACTCCTCATATTTTTCATGTTGTTTCTTACTTGAAGCAAACAGTGTGGCAGCAGCAACAGTAACATTTGCCACAAATACCAGTAAAGTATTTTAAAATCCCGCACGTATTTAATGGAACTTAACTAATTGCATATTTCTTTAGTTTCCATTTTTCTATTATTTTTTTATTATTATTTCTTTGGTGCTGTTTTTCAATTTTCAAACCTTTATTCTGCAGAATGTTAACAAACAAATACAGACACACACAGGCACATACAATTAAAAATTTGTATACAGGCTGAATATCCTGACAGTAAGTAGAGTAAGAAGCAACAATTGTTTTGGTTACAGAGTATGCAAAATTGTTATTAGGGTTGTGTTGTTCCATGGAATTTTACAGCTATTTTATAAATTTTATAGGGAAACTTTTTGTAAATTGGATATGTATAAAAAAGTTGCAATAAAATAAGTGGAAATCTTACAAAAAGCATAAAAATAATATGAAAAAAATTTACGAAAATTTACGAAAATTTTTCACCAAAAAATTTTAATTTTTTTATAAATATTGTTTGAAATTTTAAAGAAAAAAAAATAATAAAAAGTTTTTATCAAAAGGAAATTTAGCGATTATAATTTTTTGTTATACAAAATTAATAATAATCCGGTGCAAAATATATATTTCTTGAAAATTTTTATAAATCATAAATGTTCAATAGAAAAATATATTTTATTTTTTTCAATTAAACTCTGTTGGAAATATCTTATTATTAATTAGTTTATGAAAAACAAATTGTTAAAAATATATTAAAAAATGAAAATGTTTGCATAATTACAGCAAAAATACTTTAGTCAGTAATAAATAAATATATATATGAATGTTCATATTCTTATTTGCTTCCCAGTAGGCCCCAAGCAAAATATTTGTTAAATTTTTTATAAAAAAACAAAACAAAATGCACGCAAGGCTTTTAATTCTAGATAAATATAGATTGATATTAAAAATTATATTCTATTTGTTATAGAGATTTACATATACAGATGTGCATATATGTAAATAAAATAAAACCTGCTTGCAACTTTCCAATGTTTAACATTACCTCAGAGTAAGTTATTAAGACGAAAAATACATCTGTGCATTTTGTAATCAGTGATAGCGCCACTAAGCTTCGTCGTCAATCATGGCAAACTTTAACAGACATCAACCTAAACACTTCTATCACAGTCGTTAGTATTATTAGGGTTAACCACCTTCAGCGGGAATGTTGCGAATTTACTTGGTACTTTATGTTCTAACTATGTATTCTCTAAGTATTAGTTATAACAAATAAAAGCAGCCGGCAAGCAATTTGGTCGTGGTATTCCTTTCAACCAAATATTGATGAAAATGCATGATTCATTTAGTCAGTCGCTGACAACGGAAAGATGTATCAGCAACAAAAATGAATCGTGCCAAATCATACGAAAAAAGCCTTTTCTGTCTTTGTTGTTGTTCTTTTTGTTTGTCTTTCTTTCATTATTTAATCCCATAATAAATACAACCACAATTCATGTTTTCAGCGTTACGAAAGAATATGAAATTAAAATAAGGCCATTTGTGTACTGGAGTCATAGTTAACAAAAAGATTACGCTACTTTTTAGAGTTGTTTAGTTTTAAAGAATTAAAAGAAAAGTTTTACAAAAAAAAAAAAAATGTAAATAAAGAAAATTACTATAAGTGTTTTAATTAATAAAACGATTTTATAAACTGCTTTTTATGTTTAACAAAAAACCTTCCTGAAAAAGTTTCGGAAGTTGAATATCAAAATACACACACACGAAACGACATTGCTTTATATATTAAGCCCCCTATTTATGATGATTTTTAATATATATAATAAATCAGATTGCAAATGAATATTGTAGAAATTGCAAACGGATTGACAAACTTTTATATATCCTTATTACCAGCCATGGTAAACTATAAAAAATTGGTCTGTTAAGTCTTGTGTTCTTTTTCAAAGAAAATAAATAAATAATTTCTTTATATAACACAAAAATTTTATTCAGTTAAATATAACCTTGAAATATGAGGACATCGACCAAACATCCAAACCTAATTTTCAAAATTTTTAGCTTAATTGTTATTTTTATTGAAGACAAATTTCAAAATGTTTATGCAACCAGATTTGATGTGAATAATCAATAGAAAATTTGAAAAATATTTTTTATTTAAAAAGATTTTAAAAAAAATGTTTTCCAGAATGTAATAAAAAGTTTTGTTTTCTTTTTTAATTTTTTTTATTCAACTTTGGTAAACCATTAGTAAAGGGTAAAAGGATCATAAACGTCTAAAAGGATTTTATTCATATTTCGCATCTTTCTTTATATCCATTATTGGTTAAGTAACGTCATCGTCCTAAAAAACAGCAACGGCTTTACCAAATGGAGTATACATTTGTCTAATAAACTGATGGATTTTAAAACATCTTTTTTTAACTTCCAGCTAAATTTTTATTATTTTTTTTTTAATTTCCATTCATTCATTCATTCAGTCTCTAACACACAAGGACTGGTAGGATAATGATTTTTTTCACTTTTTCTCATAAATTGTATGTGCTTGTGTGTGTGTGTGTTTGTGTGCGTATGTATCTGCTTACATTTTGTATTTTTGGCGTTAAGTGAATAATGATGTTGCGGTCATTGGTATCATCAGCATCATCAGTTTTTTGACCACTATATACTATTTACCCCGTCTAAATGTCCATACACACACAACCACACATTTATTGCATTCCCTATACATGTATGTATGTATGTATATACTGACGTTTATGTATGTACATATAAATATTTAACATAGTAGTCATAGCAAAGCCATAGTAATATGTTCCATTTCATCATTAGCAATTTTAGCCAATATAAGCCACACAAATGTTTCAGGCTTCAAAACCACAATAATAACAAACCAATACAAAAAAAAAAAGGATTTCAGAAGATAAAAAAAAATAAAAACGGTATAAAACAAAACCAATGAGAAAAGCAAATCCATCAGGAAACATCAATTGTATGAACTGAAATGTATTCACACTACAAAATAACAGAAATAATTGTTAAACATACATAAATATGTATTGGTTTTTATCGTATACACATACATATGTACATGCATCTGTGTATGTTCGTAAACACTATTTATAAAATAGGCCTTTTAATACTTCTTTTTTTAATTTTTATTATTTTAAATTATATGAAGGCAGATTGTAGTTTCTTTTTTTGTGAATTTTGTTTAATAAAAATTTGAAGCGTTCACTTAAATAGTAGCTCAACTCAAATTTAAAAAGCTTACAAAACCTTAATAGAGATCCCACTTTCATATTCATTTAACATAATACAGTTTTAGATTTTTATTTTCTAAAACTGTTTTAATAATATTGAATTAAAAAAAATTTATGTTTGTTTTATTCTAACACAGAAAAAAATATCGGCACTTCTTTTTAATTAAGGCGTTAATAGAATTCAGAATTAACTTTAATTACGGTTTTAATTAATTCAATTTATTATTTAATCAACAATTTTATTTTTTTATATATTTTTTTACAATTAAAAAATTAATTCATTCAATTTACACTCCTAATTGAATTGAGCTCTTATTAAAAATATTGGTTTTTTACCGTTAAAGATTAAAAATGTTCAAAACTGATATTGCTATTTCGGTGGCATGGTGTAGTGGTTAGAGCATCGAACTTTAAAACTAAAGTACCCCGGTTCGAATCACGGCAGAAGAAGAAATAAAAAAAAAATTTAAAAGAGGCGACACACACCACCACAAAATCGATATTTTTGGTTTTTATTATTTTAAGTAATTCATATAATCATTTTGGTGATAGAAGCAAATTTAAACATTTTTTTCTTGGTTAAATCATTTTGGTAATTAAAACAATTTTTAGTTTTTTTCTGAAGGCATATGTAACTTAAAAATATTTTTCTAAGTCGTTACGTCACAACATATTTAATGTTTGAACCGTTACTTCATCTAATCATCTTTCTTGTGCAAAAAAAAAACTATTTCTCACTCTTCTCTCTTAGATTAAAAATATCAAATTTTATAGACCATTTTACCCATAGTAAGAATAAAATAAAATCATTGTCTTAAAAAAAAGTAAGAGCGCTATATTTGGCTGTGCCAAATCTTATATACCCTTCACTACGTGTATTTACGTAAAAAAAAAATTTTATTTCTCAAAAGGCATGCCTAATTTCTGATTGTTTGATACCAATAACGCGTCCGTAGAACATCGGGGGGCTGAGAAAACTTGATTTCAACTGACGGTAATCGTCTTCTTTGGTTTATATCTCGGCCAGTTATTAAGCGATTTTACTGGTTTTCAATAGCAAACATCTCAGATAAATTTCTGATTGTCTGATACTAATAACGCGTCCGTACAACATCGGGGGGCTGAGAAAACTTGATTTCAACAGACGGATAGACGGACATGGCTAAATCGACTTCCCTATCTATAAGGATTCAGTATATATATACTTTGCAAATGAATATTGTAGAAATTACAAACGGAATGCCAAACTTATGTATACCCTTATCAAATATTATTCGAAAATTTGCCCAAAAAAATTTTAGCAAATTCGACTTATGTCACTTTCAATTTAAACATTTCGTACTAAGTATTGAATAACGGGTTATTTTAACCACACTTAAATATTATTAGGATATTTGATGGAGAATATTTCAACAAATTATAAATTCTTTTCTATTAGAGTTTTTTTAATTATAAATAGATAATTTTCTTTTTTTTTTTTTAATAGATGGACATAAATGAAACTAACTGATCGTGAATAGAATTGTGGTAAATGGAAATGCGTTTCGTGTTTACTTTTGTGCGATGCTTTGAAAAACAAAGTTCATTTAATAAACTTGTACATATGTATGTACGTATAGATAAAGAGTTGCTAAAAGTACGACACAATAGAGGGTTGCTAAATCATTATAAAAATTCCTTAAATATTAAAAAACGAAACGGCCGTGTGCTGTTTAGTTTAAAAATGACTTAATAAATACAAAAAACAATAATACTATACAACGAATGTTACAAATATCAGAGTGACAGACAAAGTCAATCCTAATATAACGACAAATCAGTAGAATCTCATTAGTGTATTCAGTTTATTACTATGATTTTCAAATTGTTTTATTCATATTTTATAATTATAATCCTATCGCGTATTAAATATTCAAATACTGTTTCAATTTTTTTAATAGACGAATATGTACTTATGCCCAATTATACAAGGTGGGCCAAAAAAAGTCATCCGACAGCAAATGGCGGCCAATGTCAAATGTTTTGACATTTGTGAACTAACTAGACGGATGTAGAATACAAGTGAACAAGCCATGGAGCTATACACTCCCCAAGAACGCGGAATAATCGTGTCTATTTTTTTGCGTAGCAATTTGTCGGTCGGATGACTTCTTTTCGCCCGGATGACTTCTACTTAGAGTAACTTTTAAGAATTTCATCCAATCATTTGAGTGATTTGAAGAAAGAAAATTAAATTCTCATATAACCGGTTATTATGGCATTCAAAAATGTATAACTAACACTATTTGCCGGTTACCATGACTTATACTAATTCTCTTAAGAGATTTTTTTTTTGGTTTGTTTTGTAGAGTGTAACAACTATATTCTTGCAGCATTTTCTTGCATCCTAATGCCTGCGCCTTATAAAGACAAACAAACGATTGCATTTCATCATTTCTAAATAAATGTAAAAATGAGGGTACAGATAAAAAATATTTTGTATCCGTAAAAAAAGAATTGGATGTAATAGTTTGAAAAACTGGTCATCTGGCAGATATAATTTTTGTTTAAATTATTTCATTCTTTTTTCATAAATAATTGCATAAATCCATACAAAAGTTTAAAAAAAATTTTATAATTTGCCGATTATTGAAATTTTATTAGTCTTATAACTTTCTTTTAGCAAACCTTTTTTATTTTTAAGCAACAGTTTCAAATTATTTTTATCTTTTTTTTATTGTTTAAAACTCCTACTTAACTAATGGGAAAGTTTGTTTGGATCAGACAAATAATAACCTGGATTAACATGATGAATACTTTTAATTTTGGTAGCCACGCAGACAAAGTGCAACATCAATTATATTTGTAATAATTGATTTAAGAAGAAGGTGAAAGAGAGGCCTACATATCGTGGTTCGTAAATTGTTGTGTTCTATGTGAAAAAAATGTTTCTTTTGGGAAATCAATGTTAAAAGTTTAATTGTCAATTACAAAAAACTGAACCGAAAAAATGTTTGCGATCTTTTTACCAAAGAAAGTTCTATAGTTTGTGGTTGTTTTTACTCATTTTTATTTTTTATTCGATTTTATACATATTGAACACAATAGCTGACGAAGCTTTTAACTAAAGTGTAGTATAGCTACGGTGACCATCCGTTCTGTATTATACAGAACAGTACTGTATTTGAGAGCTCTGTTCTGTATAAATTATTCTTATGTAAAAACCCTTAAAATGTTCTGTATTTTATTTCGAGTTCATTATTTGTTATGAAAAAAAAAGGAATCAGAATAATAAGTCTGCAGAAAAGCGTTAGATAGCAATTTGTATACATTTTAAAGAAGTAATCAAATATTCCAATCGATAGGCTATTTTCTGTTTTTAAATAAAATTTGGAATACTTAAACAACCCAAAATAAAATGGAGACCATTAAGGCCATTTAAATTAAAC
>NDXZ01013889.1:627-12423 GCA_003055125.1 Paykullia maculata
GCAATTTATGGCATTCGATAACGAGATAGAAAATAAAAAGTTCTAATTGGAATTTCTATACCAAATGCAAAGAAAACTCGCACGTTCGAACCAAATTTCGATCCATATCGAATAGCGTGACTTGTCCCCAGGTTTTAAAGTGGGCGTGTCTTACTAATTTTTTCACCATTATTTCAAAAAAAAAATATATAGAAACATATTGATTAATTAAAAGCTTTGGGCAATAAATGAAATATTTAAATTAAGGTATAAACCTTAAATGGAAAGTAGGGAAAAATTAGGCGTGTCACACTTATTTAAACAACTTCTTTGCCCATATAGAAAATATACAAATTTAATAAAACGCGTTAGTTGAGGTTAGGTTATTAAGCATTCTGTATACATAAGAAAGGCCTACTTGGGTACTCCAGGGTCCCTTTACGTTAAACGTAAAAACAAATAAGAGTGAAGAAAAAGAATTAGACAATTGTGATGAAGAAATAGAAATCGAAATATAGAGACGACAGCGACATATTGTTATAAGCTGTTGCCGTAATTCAGGCTTTTAATAAAGATGTTTGCTTTGTCTTCTCCCATCATCGATAGTTAAGGCAAATTGTCGAAGATTACTGACTTAGTGTTCCTTCCACAACTTGAGGTAATTTTCTATATATATACAATTGGTAAAACTGTTTTCCAACAGTAATAAATAAATAGTAATTAATTTTTATTTTTTTAAAATAAAATATCTAAATCCGTATGACTTTGAAATTTAAAAAAATAAATCAAGTTTTTCCTTAATACATTAATCCTGTCAAATGCTTGTGCCAACCCACAAGTAATGTAAAAGTAAACATAAGTAATTGACAGAAATTTAACAAATAAACCTTAATTTAATACAATTTAGTTAAGAGCTACAGCAGCCACAAATGAGGAAATATTTAACTTGCAACTAAACACACAAGTGGAAACATAAATACTGCGAAACACTGCTGCTCTTTGCCGTCCATTGTAAGTAAATAAGAAAAAGTCCAGAGTGTATCTACGTTTAAGAAAGTATCAAGTACATATGTGTATGTATGTATGTATGTGTGTGTGTATGTCCATAAATACTTAGTTGAAGTAGTGGCTGTAGTAGCAATTTAAGTTACGTAGCATTTAAGAGTCAAATACTGCCATTGACATGTCAATGGTCTTTTTTATTTTATTTGCTTCCAAAACTATTGTCTGTTAAATGTATTTTTAAGGGCAGATTAAATTGTTCAGGCTCTTTATGGGTGTTACCCGAAAACATACAAATAATAAGGAAAGTAGAAGACTAAATGTAATTGAATTGTGTTTGCGAATTAAGAAAATTAAAAACTAAAACATTGTAAATTGTTTAAAGAAAATGGTGGAGGACAAATTAAATAATTTTTTTATTAATTGCGCAAAAATAAAAGGTTCGAATGCACAAACAAAAAAAGAATCAAGGAAACAAAGAGTTTTCTCGCTTAAAAATAGGGATTTTGTGAAGTCATTACTTTAATGTCATTAAGTAACTACTTACTATCAACAAATAAAGCAGCCCTTTAGATTATAAATCAGGACTTATATGACTCAATACTTTTAAAATACTATATAACTAACTACTTGCTTTTAATTAGTAAAATATCCAATTTATTGTATGGGTCTGCAGAACTCATTATCAATAATGTATTATATTCGGCTTCGTAAGAACGATACCAAGGTTTATTATTTCTGTACGTTACGTTTTACAGAAACACTTAGAAAAAACGTCTAAGATACGGTTTGAAACCCGTCTTGAAATTCATAAACATCCGTCGAAAATATAATTACTTATACTTTAAGTTTGTTAACCCAAATGAGAATCATAAAAGTTAATTAAGGTAGCTCCTAACAATTTTTTTCAACCAAAGTGTATGCAGATTTTATTTCTTATTAGATTTCTCATGAATAATATATTACGTTTCACAATATGATCTTGTTATTAGAAAACTACTTCTAAGTAATGCAGACGGTATGTTATACTCATTGAAAAGTATGTTATTTAATAAGAGCAGTTTATTACCCAATTTTTGCTGGGTAGTTAAATGCCATAGAGGATCAATGCCGTCTTTACCATAAGGGCACACGGGGCACAGGCCCAGGTCCCCCGACCTCACAGGGGTTCCCTACTAAGAATACATTTTATTTTTAAATTAATATGTAAATCAATAATTCTTTTATATACTTATGGCGATTTTCATAAATTTATTATAATTTTTTAAGCACACTTCCATCGCTCTAAAATTGTTTAATACTTTCTCGGCTTTGACCAAAAGATGGAAAATTTTAACAGCGTATTTGGGCGCAAATAAAGTCCTAAAGTCTCTCCCGGATAAAAGATGGCCTGCACTTGCGAATGCTATTAAAGCTCTGCAGAATGGTTATAATATTTCTAAAGCTTTGGCATCAAATGGTTAACAATTGATTTATTTTCACAGCTTAAGAGAATTAAAAATAAATTACGAAGAAATATGTTACAAGAACGGCTATGTAATTTGTCAATTATGTGCAAAGAGAGTGATATCCTTCAAAAACTAGATTTTGAAGATATAATTGAAGATTTCGCAGAACAGAAGTCCCGAAAGAAACCGTTGTCGTAACAAATTTACAGCAGCAGCATTTTATTTTGGGGGCCCCTATATCTAGTGTGCCCTAGGGCCCTGTAGAGGATATATGTCGACGAGTTTGTTATTAAGTAAGGAACGTCCAGGAATAATTATCTTAGACTTCCTGATTCGACTTAATTATATCCTGTCTGTGAAAAATATTCTTAAGGCAAGATCATTAAGCCGAATCAAACTTAAAAACGAAACCCAAAATTTTTACAGCTTCCAAACGCAGTTTGGTATTGGAAACGTTAATAAATCGTCTAAGAAAAGACTTACGTAAAATAGTTTTTTTTTTAATTTTTTAAACTTATGAACAAAATTACAAGAAATCTAGCCACTAAAATTAATTAAACTGGCCAAGTAGGAAAGAAAATGACTAAAGATTTTTTTACTAACCTGCACGTTTACTTCCAAACTACTATTCAAATGTATTTTAAATTTGGATTATTTAAAGTAAAGAAGTCAAGCTTTCTTAATATTGTTTTCAAAAGAAAAAGGTGTTAATTTAGATGATTTATTCTAAAGTATTTATAAAGTAATTTTGGAATTATAGAAAATTGTTAATAATATTCTTTTAAAACGAATAATAGAGAGCAAAACCTTAATGCAATGGATTTTTCGCTTTACTGATAATTTTTCTCATTCACCCTGTTTTCAAAATGTTGGTTTGCGCTTCAGGCTGTCGTAGTAGGTCGATGTAAGGACCCTGGCATGCGATTTTCTTAGTTTTTAATGAATTCTAATGCTAATGTTTGTCAAAATGTTTGTTTCTGAAAGTTTGTTTTGTGCTAAGCACGGATCCTTATCGAGTAATGCCTTCAATTCTTTATTTTCAAACTTTTATGACCTTCTGGAACGTTATTGGCCGTATTTGATGCGTCGTAACCAATATTTACAAGTTTTTCAAAGAGAGAGAGAGAGAGAGAAAAAACAAAATGCCTCTTTATAAATTTTCGGGGCCTTTTCCGCACTTTTCTTTAAAAGAAGTAACAAAACAAACTTAAAACAAAAACGCTTTTTGTGGATCGAAAGTTTTTTATTTCTAAGTGAATAAAAATATATAAACCTTCCGCTGAAAGAAATTTTGTAATATGGTTAATATGTCATATTAATTAAGTGGAGTCATCTGTTTTTTTTAAAGAGCGAAAACTTTCTTTACAAGCGAAGAGAAATTCCTTGACTTACGTTTCATTTATTAAAAAATTTGATCAATTGTAAACTTATGAACATTTTTTGGTTGCTTAAGGATTTTTAAAACCTTCTTTAAATTCACTATTAATTTATTTAAAACAAAACTTTTAAGAAACTCCACATTATTTTTCCGTTAATCTTTTCTGCTTTTTAAATGTTATTTATATTAAAATAAATATTTTCAGCATTATAAATTCTATTTTCATTGCACTTGTTCAGCTGTCAATACCTAGAAGTTGTTTGATTGTTGCAAGAAATTGCATTTTAAGTTGTCAAATAAACTACAAGAATAAAATATAAATTGTTATTGACTTGTCAGTTACAGGAGTGTTATGAATTCTAAATCATTTCAAATGTAACTCTTTTTCCTTCTCCTTCTCTCTTCCTCTCCCCATCTGTACGTTTATTTACTGCCTTATAGTTTAACAGCCAAGTTAACAATTTCCGTCAACAAATCAACAATTTCTGCATGTATGTGTGAACAATTTACACTTTTTCAATTTAACTTGACTGCTGTCGAGTTTTCTAGCAAATGCATTGTTAGAAATACATATGTATGTGGAAATGGGATATTAAGTGGAAATATTTAGTTAATGAAGTAAATAACTTAGAAAGGATAAAGATTTAAAATATTGAAAGGAAATTGTTACTGTTAAAACAGGTGATTAGATTTTAACAAAAGGCGAATTTTAGCCATAATTCTCCTAATATTTATTTTAAAAATTAACGTAAACCTTAAATTATTGCAAAATATAATGTGTTATATTATCCCACTACTTCCATCAAAATTTTTTATTTAAAACAAAATAAACCTTCTACAAAATTTAACCTGTTAAATGAACCGACAAAATCTTCTATACAATTCAATTTTCATTTAACAGATTAAATGAAGTGAACGACTAAATTTACGTTGCATAGTAGAGGAAAAAAATACATAAAAATAATAAAAAATTTGATAATTAAAATTTAGCATACGCGCACCGATTTGCATAGAAATGCAGTTAAAGACAAACGTTATTAAACATAACTGCACTTTGTAACTGCAAGTGAAATCAGAGCAAAACGATGTTAAATAGAAATTTACATAATGCGTACTTAAACCAAGCAAATATATTCTTCAAGTTATGAAAACCCCATTCTCTGCTTATTCTCCTCTTACGAAGGATATCAACTAACAATACACTTCAGTAAAACCACCAACTACCCCCAACACAACAACAAACAAATGGAACAAATTGCATATTATTTACAATTTGACAGAAAATGCACTTAAAGAAAAAAATTCTGATCAAAACCAACCATAGTTGGTTTCCAATTTATTTTAAACCTTTATCCCAATTCCCGATATAAGTATCTTAATTTTTCCTGTTTTTGTTTTATTTTCTATTAACTTCTCTTTGCCCAGTTTTCTCTCAGTGTAAATATGCTTTATTATATCAACAACTATACTACTACACTTGTTAACTGATTCATTATAACAAATCGAGTGGAGCTTAAAATGCAATTTTTCTTTTTATTTTTTTCATTTTTGAACCCTTGAGTAATAAGACATTTATAGGTAGGAAAAGTATAATCTATAGAATCAATGAGAGGTAAAAATATAAACTTTTTTATTTTCTATAATTTTTTGCAATTTTTGTTGTAATTGTAGTTGTAGTCAGCATTATGGCAGTAGCAGAATTCAATTCAGAAAATTTGCATTAAGTGAAGTAGTCATCAGCAAATCTTCCACTATGATTTTGGTTGATAATAAAACAGCAAAAACAAAAAAAAAACAAAGATTGAAGGCAAAAAAATGAAAAATAAAATGGAATGACTGAACTGAACGTTTAACCTATAACAGCCAGTCAAATATTGTTTTCATCCATCATAAAATGTAATGTTAGGAATTATATACAATTACGTACCCCAACCCAAACCAAGACCCATTGCCAACCCATCCACTCTTAAGGAGCTGTAACAACAACAACTTGAACGACAACATCGTTTACTGTATCATCAATATAAACTCATCATTGAAAACGAATAAAATCATCGTTATAATCGTCCTCATTAATGAAATGTTAATGTCCTGATTTACAATAAAATTGTCAAAAGAAAATACAAACGAATTTGTTTGCACCCTACGCGAATTGTTCAGAGTTTTTTCTAAAACAAATGAAGGCAATTTTTTTAATGCTTATTTAAATACTATCCCAAGTTCCACCCCCGTGCATCAGCGCCAGTGTAAAAAGTATGTACTTGTTGATGCACTTTCTTAATTTTAATACACCAAATACAATTTCTTTGTCATATAGACGAAGTTCATATACGATACGTGGATTGCAGGGACTTAAATATTAACCCACCTTAAATTGACCTGCTGCCCTTTACAAAACGTAGGAAAATATTATGTTCTGATAAGCCTTGACTGAGGTAGAGAAATCAGTTATAAAGCTGAACAAATCACGTAATTGGAATGATCATTTGGTGCCCTTTTTTAAACGCCCAGAAGAGATTTTTATGCAGCCTAAAAATTATGTCTAAGACTTAAAATAGTCAACTGGTCGTTTGAGACAAAAGTGAAGCTGCTTTTGCATGGTGGAATATGTGAGAGCAGAATTAAGTCCGGAAACTTTTCAACAAAATCTTTAGCTTAGTTGACAGACACTTACAGATACTTGGAATGCAAATCCACGCAATAGACGCCCAGTATGATATCACTTATTTGTATATCAGAAACAAGATAGCATGAGAAGTGACTGGGCACACGAAGATAGTTACATCTTCTAGGATAGTTGATTTTTTGATATGTCCGATTCTATGCCATCTTAACAAATATAAAGTAGACACTATTGTACCCTGACTTATTATAGGAGCATTTGGGCCAATAGCCTGATAAATTGAATGCTCAAAAAATTCTTAGAGCAACATGGGTGCGGGTGCGTATTAACCCAACTTCTAATACGCTTTACACAAAAGGAAGTATCAGTATATTTTACCATTTTGCAACAGCCAGTAATGTTTCAGCAAAATAAGTCCTTGGCTATATAAGCTCTCTTACTAAACTGGAAATGGAAAACACTAATATACAATAGACTGGGTTTCGGTCTATGAAAGACACAATGTCAAAAGACGTGCTGATCGTTTGACCAGTTGCGAAGTCAGAGTTCCTTTTGTTAGTCCGGAACTCTTTTGCGAAGTATCTTATGGGCAAAACTGGTAATTGCTTGCAATTTTGATCGAATGGTTTACAGATTTATTTTATGTTTGATAAGACAGAAGCGACTACTATATCTTGCTTAACTGATGATTGTGATCTTTGATTTAATCTACGCAGAGTCGGAAGTTCGTATGCACTGCTTTGCTGGTGAAGACAGTGGGTTTATGGTAAAAACCCACCTTCAATTAAAACAAATTGCATATCATTAACCCGACCAAAGTGATCTTATAGAGTACCTTAAAAAATTATTATGTCAAAATAAACAAAAAAAAAACTCATCATAGTAAATAAATCCACTTGACAACCATCATTATCATTATCAACAACACAAACATTTATCATCAGCAATTTTTCCATTTTTCTTTCCTCATTATGGCCCAACAGAATTTTATATTTAGTTCTATACGAGTTGTGTTTGTATTTCTATATGATGAGAGGAATTATGATGACTTCTTTCACTTAAGAAGAAAAAAAACCTCTTATTGCAACCCATTTAATGTCATCAAAAACATAAATTTTACAAAGAACGTAATGAAAAAAAAAAATCCACATAAATTGAAAGAACTGAGGAAAATTTGCAAAAAAAAAGAAAGGAAAGAAAAAAACGTTATAAGTAACGCATTTTTATTGGTAGGCAAAATTCCACTTGTTTAGAAAATTTCTTAATACTTTACGATTCATTATAGTCCTGCTTAAAAGGTGCTGCATGCAAAGCATACAATGAAGAAAGGGGTGCAGCAGTAGAGTAAATTATTCCACTTAATAATATATTCCGACATTATTTACCCCATCATTTCCTCTACGTAATGATGCTGCTCGATGCATTTAGCTTCGTGTGGCCCCTTCCATTCCTAACTCCAAACAATTGCAAGTATGTTTTTTAGTGTGTGTGTATCTGTGTAAGTGAAAAATCCTTTACAAAGGATATGAATCCCAGATTGTATTGATGATTTTTAGTGGCGTAAAAATGATGATGGTGGTAACGGTTGGAAATTAAACAGGAAATCATTATTAAAATTATATGAAAAATTATTATTTTGGTGATGAGTTGCAAAGATTCTAAATAAGATTTGTTATTTGTAAATTTATTGTCATTTACCCGAAAGTTTTCTTGGTTTTTTAAAGAATTATTTATTACAATTAATTGTATATTTGTATGTTAAGAAAAATGATTAACATTTATTTGATTTAGTAATGCACTTTAATTTAAAAGAAATTTAAAATATATATGTCCATACTTATGTATATAGATTTTGGACCCTTATAGTTAATTAAGTTGAATTAGCTTTGTTGAATTCAAGTTAACGCATTCTAAAGATGTTCAACGGATCCGCATGCAATGGAAATATGTATATCAAATGTCTTTGGTAAAACTTTGCTTCTAGTAAGAAGCCCTAAAAACTGTCAATTAAAGCCGTGGTAAAATGATTTGTTTGTGTAAGCATTAGCACACACATTACAACAGCAAACAAGATAGTTGTCACTGTATGTGCATGTTTTACAAGTTGTATAGAGGGTTTTTTTAATGCGGCACAACACTACTCCCTGGTCATAATGTCTGACTTAGGTTAAATTTGAAAGATTTTACTTTCTTTTGGCTTCAAAACGAAAAGATATTTAGGGAAAATTTAAAACAAATAGAGACTTTTTATAGTGCACCTCTGCGTAATAATCTTTAGTATATAAAGCTCAAAATTTTCGTAAACTATCTAGTCCACCTTGATATCCTACACGACTATAGGTGGTTAACTTAACCCAGCTTATTACCAGAATATACTTTTCTAAGTACAACAAACTTCTTTGTAAATAAAAGTACAAGTTTGATTAAAATTTAACTAACCTTGGACTATTGTTGATACAAAATGGATTTTTGTATCGTGAAGCTTAACAGTAAAGTTAAATTATTTTTTTTGTTATATTAACAACATAAATTGTTGCATCTAACAAATATTTTTGAACAAGAGATGTTTGTTAGAATTTTTTTAATTAAAATAATTATTATAACGGCAACCAAGCTTATTAGGCTGTATTTAGTTTTTAATTAAAAATTATATATTTTTTGCAACATATTTATTAAATATTGAATAAAATAATAATAAAGAAATTTGATAACATTATAACTAAACAAAAATGTTTGTTTATAGGACAATGCAAAATTTTCCAATAAGTAATTAACTAGAGTTATATTTATAAACATATTTTATTTAAAGCCGTCTTCAATAGTGTTTTCAATGTTTGGTAATTTCAAAATATTCATGAAATTGATTTATATACATAATTTTTCCTTTAAATGTTGAAACACGACTAAGAACAATTTTTTTTTAATTTAAAAATAAAAATTATATAGGAAACTTTAACTCTATAGATATTTGTATATATGAAATTCCTCTATTTCATATGAAAATGGTTTAACAAAATATGAATCTATACATTAATTAGGTTTTTGTTAACAAATTTCTCAGGGATATCTAAACAAACAAAAATATATATTAAAACTTATTAGGTTGGCATCACTGTTGTGATTTAAAGTTTTTTTACTCCACATACTGCTTGCTATATGTTAAGTATAGAAAAACATGTTTTTAATTTTAAAAAAACATTGTTGGCTTGTTTATTTAAAAGAATATTGGTGTTGTAATATTAACAAATGTTTAATTGTATTAACAAAATAATTTATTAAACCAACAAATTTTAAATAATTTTTTTATGATATTTTTCCTGTAAAAAGGAAGAGTTAAACTCTTGATATTTGATATTTAATTACCCAAAAAAGTCCATTATGCTAAATTATATTTTCGCTAAATAGTTGTCGCAATCAAATGTTATCAAGAACATTTGCCAACACAAATAATATAAGGAAAAAAGAATTTGTATGTATGTATATTATTCGATTATTTATTCGATAAATCTTTGCAATTAATTTTTTATACAAATATTGTTTACGAAATGTTTTGTTTTACTATAAAAACTTTTTCAATGAATTTTATCTTTTATATATTTTATTATATTTTTTTATTTCAAGTAGTCTTCTTTACATTACAAAAACATAATGGGGAGCTGTAATACGAATTCAATAAGAAAACAAAACCCTTTTTTCTAAAAAGTAAATTTTAATTGCTTACGCCGTTTTAACATATTTCCACATTATGAATAAATTACAATTGATAAAGAAATTTCTCAAAGGTATTGTAAGTACAAAATCTCTGTTGCGAAATCTATAAACTGCAAATATTTGTAATAAAGCTAAAAATAAAATATTAAATAAATCGTAAAAGAATATAAAATGAAATTTCTAAAAAAAAATTGAATTAAAATTTGCAAAATTCATAATAATCACTTGCATATTTCAAACGACAAATGGAACGAACTCCCATTGAAATCTTTTCATAGAAAAGAAGCAAAAGAAATATTTACAATAAAAAATAGGTGGAATGGAAGGGAAAAAACATATAAAGAAATTTTTATACATATTCATAATACGATATAAATATTACCGATGCCACCCATCACTGCTGATGTTGATGTTAATGCTGCTTCCAGTGGCAGGACAAGTTGTAGTTATGTGAAGTGGAAATGCTACTGAATGAAAGTTGTATATTTTTTTGAGCGTATTCATTTGCTTCCGTTCGTTTATTCATTTTTTTTTTTTAATATAAATTTTCTTCTATTTTTTAATAATAAAATAAAAATGTAATGCAACATAACCAAATAATAATGCATCCTTTTAATACTTTTGCGAAGGGGGTTACATTTTTTTCCCATAAGCCAGTAAACAATTTTTAAAATGTTTTTTTACTAAAACAAACAGCTGTAGCATTTAAAAAAGGCAACAGCAGTTTCGTTTATTAAGTGGAATTTTGTTGCGAGTACCCATAATGGCCTTTTTTATGCAGTAATCCCAAACTTTCAACAAGTGAAAGAGCCACGATCGGTTCTACAACGGGTAAAAACAAGCAAAAGGCATTAACCAAGGCTTCAAAGAGCTATAAAATGATAAACATTCATATTCAGAATTTGTTTATATTGAAATAAAAAAATGGAACAATTAACATATTACCAAAAGCACTACAAAATACCTAAAAATCACCAAAGTGACAGCACTACTTGTAAGCAAGAACGTAAATAACATATAAAAGTAGTGTGACAAAATTCTAGTCCATTTAGACAACTTTTTACCACATCAAGGGATATACAAAAAAAAAATTTCTTGTCGCAGGTCTTTAAATGATATAAAGTTGGGTGGAATGAACAAAACCGGTTTTTAACTTGCCAGTACTTGAAATTAGTTTTGCTTTTTTTTTCATTTTTACAAACACAAAAAACGATCAAGACATTTAAGTTAAGAGTTTAATGTGCTGTTTCTATAATACAAGTAAGCATTTTGAGTAAAATTTTTGTATGTGCTTTGTTATTGTAACAAAAACAAAACACACGTAAAACGTCTACACAAAGCACTCACTTGTATTACAAAAACGGCACATAAGAGTTTTTGTTTTGCAATTTTAAAACTATTTTTCACAGATTTTTATTTTTGCCAATTTGCTTAGGCTAAGCCAAACATGATTGCAGCAAAATCACTAAAACCAAAAAGCATTCCTAATGGTCCCATAAGACTTCTGATATAGTAAAATCAAGCTGAGTTCCAACAATAATTTTTTAACATGAAATGATAAAATTTCATAATGTAATGAAATAGTTCTTATAAACAAAGAAATATATTATTATTATTTATTATATAAATAAAAATGAAATGATGTTCGTTGGTAA
>NDXZ01013905.1:0-12388 GCA_003055125.1 Paykullia maculata
ATCATCTCAAAATTCGTTGAAAAAAACTTGATTCTGTTGAACTTTACTTTAATGCAAATTGTAAGATAGACGTAAAGTAAATTTTAATAGGGGCTGGGTGAAATCCTAGACGGATTTTAAACAAAGTTGATAGAAATTTTTGGATTTCATTTAATTACATGATGAAAGAATAGATTGGGTCGAATGTTATGTCTGCTTTTTCGGCATTTCAAGGCCATTTAATATATTTTATTGATATTTCTGCGGGGGATTTTTAGGTTAGTTATGGTTCTATGTGAATATTTACAATAATGTAAAAGTATATCCAGAAGTGTTGCAAAAATTTAAAATGACAATATTTAATGTTGCTGATGCCTTAGCTAATATCATATTAAAAACATAATGCGACAAAAGTCTAAAGATATATTTAAAGAAGATCAGAGTCATTTATTTTGTATTACTTTGTTTAAAAAATTAAAAACTCTACTTTGATTACAAAACTTACATAAACAGTGAGTAGGACAGTGTTTTATTTTACTCAGAACATGGTTTGAAGTAAAATGTTTTATTTTAAGGTGACTCTAGAATGTGTTTTGCATCATCTCTAATCATTAATGGTGGTATAGGGTATAACGACACATACGTTTTAATAGTTCTATAAAAATACTATTTTAATACACTAGCGGTTATGAAAATTGTATATTTAAATGACAAAAAATCCTTTCCAATGAACTTTTTTTCCAAAATTTTGCCTTGTTGATGATTTTACGGGTGGCAAACTTTTTGGTGTAAAATCATTAAAGAGCCCTTATACTATATAAATTGTAAATTGCTGCAAATTAAAAAAATTACAACACTTTTAAGTAAGTACAAGTAATTCTAAATTCTTTTCCATCGTGCCTTAACTCTGACGAACTTTTCAAACTTTAACACTCATTTAACAAGCATTTTTATGCCTGCTGTTAACTTGAAAACAAAATTATGTAAAATGGTATTTTCTTAAGAATTTTTAATTAGTTTTGTTTAAGGGATATTCTATAATAATTTTCCCATTCAAAAATTGGTCCTATTTTAGCACTTCAAACAAAAAACAATTAATATTTTTAATATTTTTAGAGAAATAAATTATAATGGAAATAAATTAATTAAAGATTTTAAAGTTTTTTATGAGTTTAACTTTGAATAAATAATTAAAAAAGTTTAAAAATATTATAACCATTATAATGAGATTTAATATGCTAAATAGGCTCTGTCAAGTTTAAAACACTCTTCGCTAATTTAATGCCAAACATTTATTTAGTTGTTATTTTTTTTATACGTACTTTTCATACTGAAAACATACAATGCCAATCGATTTACTTTTGTGTAATTTACAACCCAGCTGTGAAGTCAAATGTTGTATTACTTTAAACTTTTTTTGTAATTAATTTTCATTAAAAAAATTTGTATTATGCTGCATTATAACAGATTTGATGTCCAACAATACATATGTAGATATGACTGATATAATAAAAACTGGCAGCTAAATAGTTCAAATGTGCAATTAATGCATAATAAGCGATACGATGGAGTGGCTTTATATTAAATATGTGGTTGTATCGTGTTCTTGAACATAACATGTAAAAATAAATTATGTTGTTATTGTTATGTGTACATTTTAATGAAAATTTTTTTGTAAAAATTAAGTTGACAATTAGAGGCAGCTGGATAATTTTTCCATATATTTCAAACGTCTCTCAACCAAATAACCAACCCCTTAGGCCGGCCAATAATGCCACAAATATAAGAAAACTGGATTTTTAATGAAACTTTATTTTTTCCAAAATTTAGTTTCGTTCATATATTTGGTGCTCATGGTTCAATTGTACAAAGATTTTCAATAGCCTCAGTAGTAAATCCTATTATTCCTATTCTACAGGTTATCTGGTAACTAAAAAAGCAATATTTTATTGTTTAATATTAAAGGAGTGAAAAATTGTATTGTAAAAATTACAAATGAAATTATTATTAAATATGTCCTTTTCGTTATGCTGAAGCATATAAAAATAATTAACATTTATTTACTTGCATATAAAAGGATATGCCGTCATTAAATTGCCTTTTTAATTCAAACATAACCCAGCAAATTTGTCTGCTTCCTAGTAAGGAAGTAACATAAAAGTAGCAGACTTTTGTAAGGCATGTTTTTTTTAAAGAAAATTTCTCGTTTTGAAGCTTCCTTTTCTGATTGACAACTTTATGCTGTAGCTTTGATGCGCTTAATCAAGTAGCATGTGTTTTTATATCTGTATGAAAATTCGGTTTGTAGTATGCCGGCCCTTGCAAACAAAAGAATACACAATTGTTCAATATCCACCATTTTCGATGACATGATATCAGGATATAGATATAGAGATCTGATATGCCTTAAATTGTACGACCTTAAATGGGTGATTTACCAGAGTTTATCTGGTGCTACAGGAACAAGTTCTACCTCCAGGACTAATCCTAGACTGGTTGTTAATAAGGTGGTTGTGGTTTTTATTCAAATCACGGGAAGAGATATTATCGATGGCTGATCCTTATGGACAAACTTCGAACAAGCAATATAAGCCTCAAGCGTGATGATGTCGTGCAACAGGGCCGCTGCAATAGAGTGGCAGTGCTGGTAAATGCTCAGGTGCTTTGATCAGCCAAATTCTCTCAGGATCTGTTGTATACTCACAGTCCTGGTGGTAGGGATATATAGTCCGAAGAACTTATAATATCCATGTAATAGAAAAAAAAGCAAAAGTCCCTCTACAAATTTTTTGATGATCCCACTTTATAAAATTTCTTAGACACCTATACTTCCGTTAAAATATACATAAAATTTAGGCTTACAAATAATTTTTATATATTGAGGATATTCATGTTTCTTTTAATTGTTCATCTTTTACTTGATCGATTTATGCAGCTGATTTTTACAATCAAAATTTCGAAAGGATTTTAGTTTGATTAGAAAATGTACAGATAACCTATATTATACCTTTTTTTTTTGGTCTTAGGTCAATACTTTTTTGTGTTATCTATAAAATTATAAGCTCTTAAATACTCGCCTTTATCACCACTATTTATGGTGTAGCATATTAAAGCACAAGATTTTTATTTTGACCATCTATTAAATTAAATTTTGCGAAAGAGGTCAAACTGGACTTCCTTTTTAACATGTTATAAATTGTTTTTCTTTTAATTGCGATTTCATTTTGCATAATTAACCATGTTATTTTAATAATAAAATAAAAAAAATACGCTTTTTTCAATTTAAGTTTTATTAACCTCAAGTGCATTTTCTTGTAACTGTGTGTTGCCCTTTGCTATTTGTATATCTATGCAAGTCCTTTGTTTTTAAAACAAGTTACAATATTAATTAAGTTAATTGGTTTGTCATTTTATTCAAGAATTGAAAATAAATAATTTAAAGTAGTTCTTAGTGGTTGATGGGTGTGTTTGTATGTGTGTGTTTGCACACGTTCAAGTGTGAGTGCTTAAACATTAGATAAGATAATTAAAATATAAATTGTTTGCATTTTCAATATGTTTTTTTTGTGCTGCCATTCAACTGAAGTTTTATATAAAACATGGAATTTCCCAAAACAAATACATGCACTTATGTATGTATATTCATATATGACTTATTTGTATGTTAAACCAAATTGTTAATTTGCAGTCAATTTCTATGATGGTTGTTACTGATTGCAATCGTATATTTATGTTTCATAAATAAAACGGTGGCTGACATACATATATAGATAAAATAGGAAAATTAGAATTTTTAATGGCTGCACATAGTATGAATTAGAGTTATGCGTTGAATGTGTGTAAATGCATAAATTATTTGAAACATTTGAAAGGAGATTAGATCTGGGTGAATTGCAATTTAGTTGAAAACTTAATATATTTATATATGTATTTTGTTAGAAATACTTGTGTTTTGGTTTACAAAAATAATGCTTGAATCAGGTTGCAGATTAAAAGGGGTTCTAGGAAAGGACATTGTCCCTGTGGAATTCGTTTGCGTAAAAGTTGTTAATTCATTTACATTTAACAAAAGAGGTGTAAGTTTGTGTTTGTACCGCAATCATGTTAAAACGGTTAATTATTTTTGTACAACTATGAAAATGGATATATTTTATCAGGAAAGCAGCAAAATGCCATCTAAAAATCATAAGTAAATGTGTAACCTCCCATTTAATGTAATAAGTTTAAATCGTTTGTCTTGATAACTGTTAGCCTTTAAGCCTCCAAATTGTTAATGACAATTTCTATTACTAATGCGTAGCTGGATTTCAAATGAATTAGAGGCAAAAAGTGGTAGGCGTGGCACCTTCTATATAATTAAAAATAAATTAAATAACAATTCTTGTTAAATGTAACATCAATTTTTGTATGACCAACTCTAGATCATATTCACAATTTTAGCCAAAAATTTATAGTATCTAAGCAGGTGGAGTCGCATTTGAGAACTACAAGAGCTATAATCTTTAAATTAAACGTGACTCAATTTGCTGTTTATTGGGTTTATTAGGGGAAAAAACTTGTCTAAAGGAATGTTACATTTTAGTGAACTTTAACAGTTGTAGACTTAATGTAGTGTGAGTAATTATACCCTTCACCTAAGGTGATAAGGGTATATATAAGATTGTCATTCCGTTTGTAATTTCTACAATATTCATTTGCGACCCCATAAAGTATATATATTCTGAATCCTTATAGATAGGGAAGTCGATTTAGCCATGTCCGTCTGCCTGTCTGTCTGTCCGTCCGTCTGTTGAAATCAAGTTTTCTTAGCTCTTCGATGTCGTACAGACGTGTCATTGATATCAAACAATCAGAAATTTTCCTGAGATGTTTGCTATTGAAATCCAGTAAAATCACTTATTGACTGACCGAGATATAAGCCAAAAAAGACGACTACCATCTGTTGAAATCAAGTTTTCTCAGCCCCCCGATGTTGTACGGACGCTTTATTGGCATCAAACAATCAGAAATTAGACATGCCTTTGAGAAATAAAAAAAAAATTTTTCGAGATAAAAGAAAAAAAAAATTTTTTTTCGAGATATCGGCAAAAATTTTTTTTTACGTAAATACACGTAGTGAAGGGTATATAAGATTTGGCACAGCCAAATATAGAGCTCTTACTTGTTTTTCTTCTTATTTTTTCCAATTAACTTCTTAAGAAGCAAAGGGGCTCCTGAGTAATTTCAAGATTAATTAATATGATCAAATAAAGAGCACTAACGTCCCTCATACAGAAAATATGCTGATAATTTATAATCGTTAATTTTAGTATGATGCTTTTTTAGCCCAAACATAGCTTCAATCGAATAAGAGGGTATGTCAGTCCTTATTTAGAGAAAATTCTCGTTATTTCATACTAAAAGAATGTTACAGTTTTAAAGCTAAGAAAGGGTCACTGTTGTACTTATTGGCTAATTTGGTAGGTTTGACAGTGGGACTGGTACATTATATTACAAAAAAAAAATTATTTTATACAGTCATTTTGACGAAGGAAATAAGATCCCTGCAAGTCTTCGTTAACCGTTGCTTACGAAAAATCTTACGTATATTTTGGCCAAATACAGTTTCCAACACCGCCCTATGGTCTATGACAATGCAGGAACCAATCCCCTTAGAAATCCCGCGTCACAAATGGAAGTGGATCGGGCACACTCTGAGAAAGCCAAATTATGATATCAGCCGATAGCCCTTGACTGGAACCCGCAAGTTAGCCGTAGACGAGGCATTCCAGCCAACACCTGGAGAAGGCACGTTGAGGCAGAAGCATTGGTAGCAGGTTGCACATGGAAAGAAGTCAAACACTTGGCAGAAAACAAAACAATTTGGAAGTTATTTGTTACGGCCCTATGTTTCAACTAGGAACTACGGGAAATATATATTTTGACATTTTAAAATAAAAACTATTTGGAATAGGAGCTGGTGGAGGAGCAGATTCGTTCGCGGACATGTAAAGGTAAGTTTCTTTAATTTGCATATGAGTCGCTATAATATCTACTAAATGATTCCAGCCAGAAACAGTAGGTATAATATAATGAGAGGCGTAGAATAGTCTTTTAGTGATGCCGTCGAAAACTTGTTTTTTATTTTTCAACACATTTTTTTATTAAGGGATTGTTAACACTTAAACAGCTCAAGTAAGTAAAGGTTAAATTTTGCTTCAGTTGAATAAAAAAAAACCTTTTCTTACATAATTTAATTATGTATTTGCAACAGCAATAATAAACATTTCTTATTTACATATTTTCTAGCAACTTTTTTTCTTACCTCTTTAAGACGTCTAAGACAATAACAACTAAAAGCTAACAAGTTTAAAACGTGCTTGGAAAGAAACATACAAAAAGTTGTCAACATACCTGTAAAGAGACAAGAAATAAAATAAAATTAAATAAAATATAATAAACTACAATTTAAATGTTCAACAAAAAGTGTTTTGTATTGTTTTTAAAGGCATAAATGTCACTGCGCTTTCAAAATTAGTCACGTGATAAAATAGCAAGCAACAACAGAAAAAAAGAACTTTGCGCAAAAACAACAACAAGTACTACAAAAGAAAATGTTTTTTTTTTAATAAAAAATCATGTTGCTAATGTAGGGAACAGCAGCAGCAACATGAAAAACATTTAATTCACGTTTTGCATAATAAATTTAACGTTTTTCTTTACGAATCTTTTGTATATGACAGCATTATATTTTGTATTTTATTTAAATACAAATTTTATTTTTCAATTTGACAAAAGGTAACGCATGAGATACTGTCAAGCGGTATAAAAAAGAAACAAGAAAGTGAATACAAATTCATTCCATTGAGCTCAAGAAAAAAGACTAAAAAACAAAAACCCATTTTCGTAGTAAAAATTACTTTAAGTCTTGCCTGAAGAGCCAGGAAAATTCATAATTAAATAAAAATTTTTATTTTAAGATTTATTAATCAATAAAGTTTATTATATTTTTTTTACATATATAAAATATGGAACAAAAATATTTTCTATATAAAAAATTTTTGCAAATAAAAATGTTTTTTTAAAATTTTCTTCTTTAATATTTATTAAATTTTTTTTTCTCACAAAGAAAAATGTCTACTACCACCTGAATGTTAACTGGGTTGTTCCTTGCCCAACTGCATAGAACCCGCCTTATTATTATTTTGAATTCAAGTGTCTTCTGCTAAATACTTATTGAATTTTAAAATATATTTTTTTAACGTTTTCTTTATAGCTTTTAAATTACAGCAACAACAAAGTGTTAATTATAATCATGTTAATAAAACAATACATTTGCTTGTTTGTTGTTGTTTTTTTTATTATTAAATTTGACATAGAAAACCAATAAAATAAAATAAACATGTTCAGTCATTTTATGACAACATAAAAGGGGATTAATTATGTATCATTTGTTAAAAAAAAATAAACAACAAAAACGGCGACATTAAAGAAGCACGCGTTTGAAAAAATAAAAATAATATTTTATTTTTCAATAAACAATTTTGTACATTTAAGAAATAAAACATTTAAAAGAACTGATTAGAAATGAAATATTTTTTAAATATGTAAATCAAAAAATTTTAACAAATTAATAAATTTAAGTAATAAATATTTGCAAAACTGACAGTCAATGTGCATTTTGGGAAATAATAAACACCATTTGAAAAGAATAAAGCTAGAGAAACTGGTTTCATTGGTTAAATTGAAAAGCAGTGGTGTGGCAGCGAAATTACTAATTAGTATTTCAAAGTAAAAAAAAAAAGTTAGAATCACCAAAGCCCGTACTGCATTTCACTCCCTGCACGGGATTTGGCTCTCAAACATCATTTCAAATACCACAAAGCTAAGAATCTTTAACTGTAATGTTAAATCTGTACTTTTATATGGCAGTACAATCTGGAGCTCCACTCATACTTTCCGATGAAGATTACAAACGTTCTACAATAATTTTTTTTAAAAAATATACTTCGAACTGGGTTAAAAAAGATCAGCTGCTAACGAAATAAAACTGTAAACCAATAGAATAAGTAATCTGCGGGCGCAGGTGGACCTGCATTAGCCATATATTAAGGAGGTCTTCTAAAGATATTGTAAGGCAAACGCTAGACTGGAACTCTCAAGGCCATAGAAATCCCGGTAGACCCCGTAATACATTGATCATGATGGTCCATGTAGACAATTCGTTGATGCCCTTTGTTTTACATAAACACTTTCTAAATTTTCTAAAAAAAACTGGTTCTTTTAATTTTTAAAAACAGATGAAATACATCAAATTGTTTCCTTATGGCAAAAATTGTGTCACAAAAAAAAGTAAAAATAAAATTTATCAATTTCTTATCAGAGAAAGTTTCATTTAGTTCAGTTTAAGTTAATAAAAATTTGAACTTATTTTCTTATACAAATGAGTCTTTCTTTAATATTTTTTAATTTTTTTTCTTTAAAGAAATTCGAATTTTTCATTCTTTTTTTTAAATAAAGTTAAATAAAGTTTTTGTTATTTTTCTAAAAATATAATAAAATATATTTTTTTGTAAATCAATGTATTTTATAAAAATTTCTATGTAAATAGGAAATTCATAAATTATAGTCTGTACTGAGAAGGCTTATTAGACATTTTCTATGGGTAACATTTTTAATTGAACATTTTCTTGAAGAATATTTACCAATGTCTCTCAAATATATTCCAATCAATCCCATAAGGGGCAGAAAATTTATAATAATTTTTCTAAAGTTATAATTTTTTTAATAGAAAAATTTCTAAAAAAAATTACTCAACAATTTTAATATAGTGGGAATTTTCTATAAAAATTTATACAAAAATTGTCTTTTTTAATATAAAAAATTCAAGAAAAGAAAAGAAAATTAAAGAAAACTTTCTTTAGAAAAAAAAATTATTTATAATTTATTATTATTTATTTTGCAGTCAAGTATTAATTAAAATTTATTTAAAGAGAAAAAATTTAAAAAAAATTTCTGTGAAAAAATTAATTGGAATTTTTTTTCTGAAGATAAAATATAAATCTTTTTTTTTTTTTTTGTAGAGAAAAAACTTATCAAACATTTTCTACAGGGTCAAATTATTTATAAAAAATTTTTTTTTAAGAAAAAATGTAACGAATATTTAAAAAAAAGTTTTGATTTTTATTATAAAAAGCTATGAAAAATGTCCTATAAGGAAAAGTGATTGCAGAAATTGCAGAAAGATTAAATTTATGAAAAGTTATTAATCAAAAATACAATAAAAAAAAAATATTGGAAAATAAAAATCAAAAATATTGTAAAAGGGTTTATCAAATATGCAAATATTTTTTAAAAATAAAAGAAAACTTTATTAGACCAAAAGTTATTTCTGTTAATCTAGAAAATCAAAATTTTTTAATGGTTTTTTTCAACAAAATTTCTTATTTTAATCCATTCAAATCATTTAAATCTAAACTGTTAAGTATTTTAAATTTCTGTCAATCATATTTATTATTTTGTTTTTAAGCAGCTTCAAATGAAATGCCTTAAATCACATTTATAGATACATAAATATAAACATATTGGCCAAATCATTTTGACCACTTTTTGCCTGCCTTTTAATCCGATCAATTTATTTAAATGTCTACAAGCTTAATACACAATCGGTCAACTATTTAATGCAATGCGCCAGTTGGTGGGCAAACAAGAAATTGACGTTAAAATGCAATTTTGTATGATCAACTAGAAAAAAAAATTTAGAAATAAGAATGCACAAATGTACACACATACATATTTATATTAAAGCTATAGTCAGTTTTAGCTAATATGCTTGGCTGTTTGCATGGAAGCAGAGAGCTTAAGCCACGTTATTCTATTATACAAAAACAAAATAGATATTACACGCATTATAGATTATTTGTGTTAGCATTTAACAAAGTTTTAAATAAAATGTAAAAATTTTTAAATATGTATATTGAAGTTAAATCAAAAAAGAAAAATGATTTGCCAGATGGTTACTTTTGATTTCGGGCTTATAGATTAGTGGCTATTGAGTTTGATATTCTTTAGTTCTTTGGCAACATGTCTTTTAACAGGAAGACTTTTCATAGTTGTGCCATAAGCAGTATTATGTTTAATTTTGATAAATATCTTTAATAAAGTTTTTTAAAGAATTTTCCTAATATTCAATGGTTGAATCACAAAGGCAAAGTTAGCTGTTTACAAAATTGTGTCAGTTTGTGGTTAAGGCTTAAAGGTCACTTATAGGTAACAAACTGGAAATAAGGAAACTGTAACTATACAACAAATTTAAACACCAATAAAAACTTTACTGAATTTAGTCACAGAACTTGATTTTATCGTTTAGTTAAAAGTCTAAGATTTACTATAGCAATCACATTTACAAACATAAAAACAATTGCAGTAATCATTGAATATTAAAATTATCTGTGAACATATTTGTCTTTGAATTTGTATACATAGAAAATGCTAAGAGTTACATAACTTTACTGCCGAGAATAATTTTTTAACATCCTGCATAACAAAGTGCTGATCAAAATAAATAGATGAATGGCTTGCATTTAAACTTAGCGAATGTTAAAAACTGTGTAAAGTTGAGTTGATGTCAGTTGTTTTCATTGTATAGAAACAAACGATTAATTCCCAAATTGACTATCATGATGGTATTGGTTTAGCCAATGATATTTTAAACATATATCCTGCAATAGAAAACTCTTCTTTGAACCTTATCCGATTTAGGCCGAGATTCACAGTCATTAGTCAATTGTTTAACTAAAACGAGCTTTAAATTAAGAGTTGTAAATAAAATATGATAAGCTTAACCATTGCCTTCAGTTAACTAATGATAGTGAGTCTGGACCTTAGTTTGCTATTAGTTAAGACACCAGAAGCCCGTATTGGTTAAGCAATAGTTAACAGTTTAACTAACAAATAGTTGACTCATGACTATAAATCTCGGCCTTAGTCGGATAAGGTAAAGAAAAGAGGTTTCCCCTGGCAGGATCCCTATGACTTTTATTTACGTTTACATGGGTTAAACGTCCTTCTATAAGCAAATGCTTGCTTTTTTATGGCGACGGACTATATTTCATAAATAATTTTCTTTGTTGATTGTTATCTTGTATTAAATATTCGATTTAAAAGCAAAGATTTTTTTCATGTTTTGTTGTCATAAAACTAATTTAAAATCAAATTAATGGCCAAAAAATGTTTTCTTCTAATATTAGATTTTTTATTTTTAAATGTGATATTTTGATTGGTTTTTTAAACAGTTTTTCAAATGGAGAACGTTTTAACTACCCTGTAGGACGTGTCGATACTGACCAGTTATACTCCAGATAATAATATTTGCTGTAGACATTTACCATGTCATTGAGAATCCACTAGTGACGTTAGAACTATTAAATATGTAGTTCCTATAGGACCATATGGCAACATTGGAACCAGTTTTTCACTTCTCCATTTCAGTTATTCTAATCTACACTTTTGGTACGTTTTACTAGCAAAATATAAAGTATTGACACTTTGTTGACAGTATCACCAAAAGCTACCACAATAGTCGACAAGACTTAGAGACACTTGACCCACCCAGGCTTCCTGCAGGGTATACACAATATTTTTTTTTTAAGTTATGACACATCATGAAAATTAAATTAAATAAAATGAAATAAATATGTTTAGTCATTGTATGCATTGCATTTAATCTTGGCTCATGTTTTATATAAATAAAAAAATGGTATGAGTTTCCAGTTCAGAGTTGCAGAATTAACGACTTTAACATAAAATTAAATTATTTATTTGTTGTATTTTTTCGGACAAAAATATATAAATATAAGTGGCAGAAAAAAAATCCAGACTTTTATGATTTAAAATAAGATTTTAAATGTAATGCATACATGTACATGTTAACTGACTGTTTGTTTAACATGACAGCAGAAGTCATGTTAAAAGTTTGACAGACAGACATACACAATTTGTGGGAAGAGAGGGAAGAGGAATGTATGTTAAATATGAAGATACAAGTTTGCTGTTAAAAATACTAAAAAAAAATAATTGTTGTTGGGGCATAAGATACTCATGCTCTAAATAATCCTCTACATACTTGAACCCCATTGAAAAAAATCTTTGGAGTTATGCCAAGTGCTGTCAACTCAAATGTTTTTTTCAAAGAATCTAAGAATCCGACATTAATCGATATTTTCAAACTATTTTTGGATATTTGAAAGACAATACGCTATTAATTTCATATATGAGAAAACTTTAGAAAAATGATGTCTATATATTGAATTCCACGTCTGTCATAACATAAATTTGTTACGTGTAGAGCCAATGCAAAACATTCCCCCCAATTCTGCATTTCAATTCCGTTATCGCATTCAGTTACGCAAATACGGAAAAAAGGTATTCC
>NDXZ01013908.1:294-21510 GCA_003055125.1 Paykullia maculata
GCTGAGGTACCTGACGGTGACGGGGTGGGTCTAGTACTCCTATCTTCCCATGGGCTTTCTGCCCTGGGGAGCGTCACATCTGACGAGTGGTGTAGTCTTTGTCAAAATGGGGTCATCTTACTCTACTTGACAGTTTACGCGTAGCAAACTACCACGTTAACCAACCAACCAGGACATAGTTAAACAAATTTTTTGAATAAAAAATTGATGAGTGGATTATTAATAGTAGCCGATCTATAGTTGCAACTTTAATTCAAATCTTCATATTTGACAAATGAACTTTATAGCTGTGAGTTGTCATCTTCTTGATTTGTATCGTGAGTAGTTTTGACGGACTTGAATTTCTTTACGTTTTTGCTTGCATCTGCCATGCAGTTGTATATTAAAGATGCAATGAAGACAACTCTTTATAAATCATTAGAAAACGGAGCTTACGGCTATTACGTAGAACCATGTTTCCTGTTGGCTGTTGTATTGAAGAACTTAGTAGTGGTTTTCCTAGAAAGTGGAACAGGAAATGCTTCATTTGGCTTCTTTAAACAAATTCTGAATCATTAAAATTTAGACTTTGTATTAGATGTTCTGACTGATAGCAAAAAATACCACCAGCTCGTGCAAATTTGTTGCAGTTTGGTTTTGCTCATAAGCACTTTGTGTACAAGTGTGGTAGTAGAAAATTTTACTTAGCATACAATAATTTTATAGTTTTTTTTAAATGAACAGCATGAATATATGAAGCTTAACGAGAAAAAAGAGATTGTATGAATTTTTGACATTAGGAGAGAATCGGCTGATTGTTAAAAAATACTATGTTTATTAAAACCATATTTATGATTGCCACAAAATTTATATGGTTGTAGACTTCTTTTGCATCATTATCAAGACTATATATAAATATGGTTGTCAGAATCAATTAAAAAATATAATTTATATATTCTAAGAGCAATCCTACATTATTACATACAAGTAATTTATGGTTTTCATATCCATAATTATAGCTTCACCTACCCGAACTTTACTGCAACAATAATATTGTAGTGAAAATCATATAAACAAATGCAGTTATGACCATTCTAAACCATGTTTTTTTATTCGTATGTTTAGTTGCACTATTATATATGACAAATAAATTTAAAAATTAAATCTCGCCTTAACGTACTTAATAGACCAGCTCAAATGTAAGTGACTACTTTTAAAATTGTGTACGAACATTATGCGTTTTTTCCGTATTAACTTTTTGTTTTTTCGTGGTACTCCTGCAATTTTTAGAAATTTGTTGTTATAGGACTGAATAAAAATTATATTTAAAATATGTTAAAATTTTCCATTAAAGGCTCCGTGATTAACTAATATTAACTCATCTGCGTTTCATGAAGGTCAGACAAGTATTTTACACCCATATAAGGTCATATTGTTGTACTGTAAAGCATAGATATTGCACATAATTATTTGATTTATATTTTTTTCTCTGTAGAAATTTAGCTTTTTATAGTTATAATCAAATTAAGATGTTTTGCGTAACTGAAGCCAATTTAAACTTGAAAATTGTTTGAAAGCATTTTGTTGGCATTTTTTTCATTTATAATTAGGTATTATTGGCCCCCACATTTGCTAGAATTCTAAAAATATATTTTGAGTGTATTTATATAGATATATTTAGTTAAAATTTTTTTCTTTGAAATTCGTACGAAATCGTAAATGTTTACTTTACAATATTTTCATTACACACAGTTTTTTTCGGCACTACCTGAAAGCAAAAAAGCAAGAAATACAACATTGACATATACACGCATACACACATAAGTAGTACTCTTTCTTTTTTTTTTACATGACAAAGATTTATAATTTTAAGTCTACATATGTATGTAGTGTACTGTTCTGTACTTTGTAATCAGCACAAAAACACTTACATTTGCATAAAAGATAAATTTACAAATGATATAGAATGTATAAATGTATGTATGTATGTATTTATATGCCAAATGATGTTACATTAATGTAGAATCTTTTCAATTTCTCTATGCTACTTTCTAACTTAGCTTTATTAGCATTCATGTGTCTTTTTTTTGATAATGTTTGCCGTATGGCAATAAAGAAACGTACCAGAAATGTAAAAAAAAAAAAAAATGTTAAAAAAGCTGAAACTAAAAGTTTTTGAGGTAAAATTTTTGTTAAATTTGATTCAAAGAATATCTAAGAGGGAAAATGGGCTTTAAAATTGAATTGAGTTCAAAAGAACTTCTTACATTGAATAAATAAATAATCACACAGCAATCAAATCAATGTAAATAGATTTAACTTTCAAAATTGTTTATAGTTGATATAAGTTGTTGGATTTGTATTCAAATGTTTAAATTGAATACAATTTTCTGTTGATTTAAAAATTCTCTTATTGGCAACATAAAGCTAATTCTTGTATATGGAAGAATTATTATTAAAATTATTTTAAGGTAAAATTTTAATGTGATTTAAAAGTTTGATGTTGCATTCATTTTTATTTTGTTTCCATTTTTTAGACAGCGGGTGGTGGTGTTGGACTGTTTTATAGTGGAATACTCAGCTGGTTTACGGGATAAGGGATTTGACGGAAATCACTACCACTTTGTTATTTAAGTAATTAATTACTTGTAAAAATGTTTCGATTTTTCTGCAGTCATTGAAACTTATACTTGCAAACAACATTTTTTTAAATATCTATACTATTAGTTTAATTTTATAAAAAAAAAAAATTTAAAAAAATTAATTTTTGTGATATTTAAAAAAACAACTCCGAAAAAGTATATTGTCCGACACTGGGTAAATTGGATACATTTTTGAAGTTCGCTATAGCTTTATAACTACTCTTTTTCAAACGGTATGCTTAGTGGTTATTGTAAATGTCATATATTTAACCGATAAGTTCTTAGAAATAATAATGTCGGCTACATTCATATTTTTCTACCACCATATGAGTCAAAACGTTATGGTTGTGGTAAACCGCCAAAGACTTATGTTTTTTTAATTATTAATCTATAAAACCATCTATCAAATGGCAATGAAATCCATTACCGAAAGTGAAAAGATAGTTGTTCACAATCCCATTTCCAGTACCAGAGACTAAAATTTTCTCAAGAAGTTTATCGCAAAATTCAATTTGAATAAATCTCTAATAAAGAAAAATTCAATCATAAAATACACTCTTTTGTTATATATATAAGTATGCGACCTTGTGGACCAAACGTACAAATTCAAAAGCCACAGCTTGCGGTCGCACCCTGTTGCGTATACTTAATATTTTGATTTGTGTTGGCAAATTTGTTATCTTTCATACGTGCCATTGTACAATATAACGTCAAAATTGTAACATCATCTATCATATCATTCAATTTAAATAATTAAACTGATTTTAAATATTTAATCTTTATATCGCACTTGAGAATAAAATATATTCATATAAATTGGGATATAATATCAATTAATCTTTTTGTCATTGTGTACATTCACACAATGAGGTCACAAAAAAAATTAAAAAATTATTTAAACTTTTTTGAATTGTTCATATTTTCGCATTTGCATATCTATATCATGTGTGCAGTCGGTTTTTAATTTCTATAAATCAAAAACCACTCAATCATTATTTAAATATTAAACAGTGGACAAATATGATTTAAGGTCCACTAGACCTGGCTTACGTGTACATTTAAGAACGTATGCTGTTCTGATGTTTGTACTAACGCATGCATTAGTGCATTTGTGAGTGTATAAAGTAATGGCTAAGAGTATATAATGATGTGTGTACATATTTGTATTCAGTAGCTATTTTACAAATTAATATAATGGCTCGAAGCGACAATCGCATTTAAATAATCAAGATTAACACATTGTAAATTGAAATCTCGGGGTCTTAAGTTGTAACCGCATATGAGTGTCTTTAACTGTATCTCTTCAACAGAACATAAAAAAATAGATATATTTGCCTTTGGTCGCTGACAGACATATAAATAAACCAATTTATTTTGTCTAGCATATGGTCTGTTTAGGATTTTAAAAACAGTTTTTTAGTGTTTCTTAATATTTTTAATTTTTAAGTAATATTTTAGTTTAATAATTTTTTTTTATAATTTTAATATTATTCGTAGGGCGAATTTTTAATGATTCACTTCTTTTACATATAACCGGCAAGTGTACGTTAATTTATATACTTAAATTTGTATAAATTTCGCTATGTGCGTGTCTATGTTGCATGAATTCTGACCCCAAACATGTATTACTGAACACATGGTCAATGTACGTCGTATACTTTTACGAAAGCACATCAATAATCCTGTCAACTCAACAGCAGCAGTGACAACAATAACAGCAACAATATCAAGACTGTCACTGACAATATGAATGGATTGAGTTACGATAAAAACAACTACAGCAACAATTATAATACCGGCAAAAAAGAATGAAGCTGAAACATCAGTAAAAGCGACATGTAAAAACCAACAGTAACAACAACAACGAATGTTATTGGAATGAACAAAATTATTCAAGTATAAGTAAACCTGGGTTTATATGCGCTGTAAATTACACCTGCATCTAAAGGCGTATTTTTTTAATTAGGAGTAAAAGAAATATCATTTTCTATATTTGTAATGTACCAAAAAGTGTTTCTTCAATAAATTTTGTTTTTAAACAATTTGAATAAATAAAAAATTTCTAATACAGAAAATGGAATTCCTTAATGAATAGAAAAAAATTACTTATAGTTTTGAAAAATTTAAAATATTGTTAAAAATCAATCAGATTTAGTATCTATATATATTTTATGTTTAATATTTTGTTTATTTTTTTACCGAAATATTCCCACAAAAGGATCCAAATTAACAATGTTTTCGCTATTATTAATACAAAAATTAATTAAGTAAACAAAGTCGTTAAATAAAATATTAGTTAAAAGAATAAACTTATAGCCAGTCATGCCATAAAATGATACTCTGGAAAAGTTATTTAATATATAAAATTATTTGCGTTATATTTCTAATGCTTTTGCTACATAACTATGAAAAATAATCTGTTAAGATATTTTCAACGATTTTCTGAAGTTTCTTTTTAATAGAAGATGCGGGCTAATATCATTTTTAAGCCGATCACCATACAATATGGTGTGTAAAAAACTTTTTATCAACTCTTATTTGTTTAACAGTTGTACAGGTGCTTAGGTAATTTTCGGTAAAATTTCTTTCTTAAAAACTAAGGTGAATTCTTGTCCGTTCAGTCGTATGTATGAGACAAGGTCAAATCATGAACCGATTTAAGCCTAAGTTAACTGGATACGGAGGTATTCTCTGGACCACATGGCGCAAGAACAATACTTGTGCAATTCTAAGCGCTGTCATTATATGGTTATGAAGGCCCAAACTTGTCAGCGTCGTTAATATCGGCAATCAGAGACCGGTTCAAAGAGCTATAAGCAATACCAATCGCTGCATGCAATTTTTGGCTTCTCTAAAAGGTACTAAAGCAGAGTCTGCAAACTGTACTTATGTATACTCCAGCAGAATGCAACACGTATTCTCTATGCCGCCTCTTACTTCAACTGAATTGTAATCAAAATTTCAAGTGCACAAAAATCAAAATTATTTATTATATTTATTATTGAGTTACCATTTTCTATTTATAATGCATTTATTAAAGCAGGTGTTTGTTATACCGTGTTTTAACTGTACTTTTTTTCTTTTAAAACATTTTACTTAAATGATTGTAACATGCTTTTGCTGGAATGCAGACATAATCATTTATTTGTTGGACTCGTGTATGTATAAACATGGAAAATGCAGTAAAAAACTTTGTTAAAAACTAAAATAATTACATAAAAGGGCACATTTCAACGACAGTGACAGGACAATTGGTGTTTTTGCATTTTTAACCGAGAAATAAACGAATAAATTAAAATAATTTTTGCTTAAAAGAACAACATTAATATAATAAAAATTATTTTCTGATGCTGATGATGATTTTCTGATTTAAAGACGTTTTTATTATTATTTTTATACTTTTAATTTCATAACTAAATAAAATCGTTAAAAAAAACTTAATTGAGCAATAAATGTGAAAAGTATGTTTAAGAAGTGCATCAACATACATATAAACACATGTTCTTTTGCCAGACATTAAAGAATATAGACTGTAAATCTTTTTATGCAAGCAATTAAATGTAGCTATAACTTTAAAAGAAAATAAAGTTAGAAATATGTTTTTAAAAGTTTTACACTTTACTCGTATTTTACGTTTAGCAAATTTGTCCTTTTTTGTTTTTATTTTTAAGATAAAGTAATAGAAAACAAATGACATTTTAGTAAAATAATCCATGTCACTTTGAAACAGATGTCCAAATATTTGACAAATGGAGAGCATTATCTGCTTCCAGCAATATTCATATCCACTACCATCCAATTACGTGTGTATGTATGTAGATACATGCGTCTCTACATTATTAAATTTAATGCTAACACAATAATAATTGTAGCTGTAATCATAATTATATTCTCTTTTGAATACGATGATGTTTTATATCTGTTTTACTAGTTGCTTTAAATGAATAAAAAAAAAATTAACAAAATCTATTTAAATTTTTTTCCTTTTTGTCATTTTATCCATTTTAACGAATTATTATTGTGGTTGCTATTTTCAAAAAAAAAAAGATTTAAAAACGTGACACAAAAAGTTGAGGGTCGTATGATTTTCTGGGGAAAAAAATAAGTTTAAAATGAGTTGCTAGAGAATGATTATTAAAGAATTGCAACATAATTACAAATCAATATAATTTAAAAATTTTTCATAGTGACTCTATATAGTTTTAATATAAAAAATAAATATTTTTGAATAAAATGAGGATAGAACGTGATTAAAATATTTAGATTTATTTTTAATTTTGTGTTTGTGGAAAGTGTTTTAAATATTATTTTTAAATTGCTCAGCTTCAGAATTATGTCATGGCTTTTCATTTAAACATTTAGGGTGTTTTTCTTAAAAATTTTGAATTTTTATTCAATCGATCATTTATTAGAAATTTTATTGAAAAATATATTGGTATTAATTTTGTTTGTGGCAAAAATTTTGTCTTCATTTGAATATATATTTAACAGTTTCATTAAAGTAAATTTTTTTCCGGTTGCAGTTCTTGTGCCCTACTTTACCATGGCTGATATTATGATATTTTGTGGTGATGTTTGTAGCCTTAAATATATTAACTATTCTATGTTCACATTAAGATATACCAATTGGCTCTGAACTAACTTTAGTATGTATATTTAAAAAACATTTAATCTCTGCCCTTTAAGATCTAAGGTTTTTTTAATCATAATCTCTCACATAATCTTCGTATATTTTTATTTCGATAATCTGAGCACAACCATTTGAAAATTACAAAAAGTATTTTTTTAACATTTAATAATAAAACAATAGTCCTATTTATTTTATAGCCTCTGATATCTTTAATATTTGACGATAGATAATCATTGTACAAGACTTTAACACTCTTATTATAATATGGCTTGAGTTTTTTTTAAATTTCTTAGAAATTTATTATATTTTTTTCCAACACTAATCACCGATCAAAGAGTGCTGATGTTGAAAACCGTAGCTGGTTTCGAAAATGCATTCCACTCGGCTAGTGTCGGCAAAACTTACTTTTCAATTATTATTTATTCATTATCACTAAAAAATCAAAAGTTAAATTTCTTAGAAATTTAAAAAAAAAATTTAACTCAAACCAGAAAAAAATTTAAAATAATTGTCTTAAAACAAATAAAAGTTCGTCAAAAACATTTGTAATATAAAAAAATTCTATTAAATTGAATATATATTTTTTACGACAAATAATAAACAAAATATGTAATCTTTAACCTCAACAGATGAATTTTAAATGAGAGCATTTTAACTAAACATTTCGCTATTTCTTTTAAAATCCATATAAATAATATTCTTTATGGATTTCTCTGAAAAACAATGATTAAAATGACCTTAAAGATGTCAACATATTGTTTAACTAGATTTGTATAAACAGCTGTTGGCAACAATTTTGTTTGTTATCTTAATTGAGTTAAAAAGGCTATTGCAAAAAAAGAAATATAATTGTTATGGTTGATAGCAAAGAAGCAAATATTAAAAAAAAGTACGTAATAAAAACAGGTTTTTTTTCTTTTATAAGAGTAAAAAATAATTTTTAAATAATTATTTTATAGATTGTAATTGTAAAAACTATTTAAAGTTCTATTGATTTTCTGTTATTTGTTTTTACCTCAACAGATCTGCTTTTTCCTTAAGCGTTTTACAGGTTTTATTGACAAATACTTATGAGACAATCGTAATAGTTTGATGCTGAGCAGCCTACGCCTTTTGAACAATAATAATATTTATTATTTTGTTTAGGACCTTATTCCTGGATTTTCTTTGTTTTTTTTTAACTATAAAAATTAAAATGAAGGACTTAGACAGTTGCGCATCGAAGTGAAAACATTATGAAGAATTTAATTGTTAAAATCGTAACAAATCTTGTACTTGACGACAACTCTTAGTATTTTTAATATTTTTTCAATAGAAATATAGGGTGACAAAATTGTTTTGAATATTAAAATTTTATTTTTATTACAATAAATGACATTGCATTTGTATTACTGATTTCAGTTCTGTTCTGTTTTGTTTTGTTTATTTTTTTTTGTTGAGAAAAACAATATTTTAGTGTGTCAGTAGGTTGATGTGTAACGCCATGGAGTAACATTAATAATATGAATGAAAACCACATAATACTTCCGGAGGATATTGTACAACATTGCACTATCTATCTTATCTTATATGTATGTATGTATGTATATAGGTGCATATATACAAACAAAGTCAAAAACATACATTCGGAGAAATATGTATGCACGTGTGTGTGTGTCCATATATGTAAGTATGTATATCTTTTGTGGGTTCTTGTCTATCACTGGTACCTATAGAATTCTATTGATCTTTAGTTTTGCCTTTTTTAATTCCGTTTTATTTTGTTTCTTTTGTTTTTGTATTTCTGTATTTTTTTTTTATTACACTATTTGTAAAGCTTAAGAAGGCCATCCATACACATGCTGTGAACCACAAAAGTTGTGTTTTTCTGTGGTAAAGTCTTTCATTTATTTATTTATGCTTCAATGTTTTTTGCTTAGTCTCCTGGTAACAGACAGCAGACATCTACAGCCACAAATTTGTTATGAAATTTTAACTTTTACTTTTGTTGTCGCTTTCAATTTCGATTTCGATTTCATTTCTTTTAAATTTTATTTGTTTTTGATGTATAAAAAAACCTTAGAAAAAAGAAGAAGGAAAAAATACCCTCTTCTCTATAGGTATTTTCTTGCTTAGACAGAAATGACATAAAATCCAAAGAACTATTGAAGACAGTAAAAAGAAAAAAGGATTTTATATTCCCTTTTACATATTTAACTGCTCTACAGGCTATACAGAAGGAATAACTTTTACATATCTTTTAAATAAATTACCATAAATATTAAAGTTATTAAATATTTATAAGTTTGATTTTATAGATTATGATTTCCATAAAATTCTGTTATCGATACAACCGCAATAAAGGTATTAGAAAAATATTTCAAAATATTTTAAATCAAAGACGAAAAATGGTTAGTTATAATCTGGGTATTTGTTTATTGTTTTTGTATATTTACATAAATCAATATAAGCGATTTTTACTAGATGTTATTTTCTTTTATAAGAAATATTTCAATTAAAGTTTATCAATAAATGCAGCCTCGAATAAAAATTTATATCCCACGGAGAATTTGTATATCTTTAGAATCCCTATTATACTACAAGTCCCAGGTATATCATAGAATCATCTATGATACCAAGATTGTCTTTGCAATGAAAATGGCGTTGACTGAGATAGTTTGTTTTTATAAATATTTTAAAAAACAATCAAAAAAGTTTAGTCGGTCAAGCCTAATCATATTACACTCTACACCATAATTCATTCATTTATTATTAGGGTAAAGGCCTATGCGTAATTACATTTTGATACCAGTATTTATTCACAGTTTATGTGGTTTAATTTGATTTCTGGGAGTAGGAGTTATATGGCAGCAATGGTAAACTATGGTAATTGATTGATCGATTGATTGATTGGTACAGCAATCGATGGCATAATACTTTGTATATTTGCAACATTTTATTGGGGATAGAGTAATACTGTAGGCATTTATAGTCGTTAAAGAATATTCCGGCAGAACATTTGTATTGGGGCAAAGGAAAATAATGAACCGATCATCATTATTTTTAATAAGATTCGTCCTTGTGCCAAATTTTGCCTAATTATTCAGGTAGACAGAAGGGCAGACATAGTTGGAAGGTGATTCTGATTTGATCGGTACAATCAAAGGTGGATGTTCTTGCTCTTTTAATTTTGGGCATTATAAAGATCAGCACAAATGCATAATTCTCTTTCCACCTGGGTGGTTTGAGTATGATTATCACTTATCAGAAATGAATATTATACGACATAGAAATTATTTGCATATGTGTAATAAAATAATATGTCTTATGAGAGGTTGGAGAAACAACAAGCGTGTAGTGGAGTCCGTTTGATTCTAAATGGTTTTAGATTTTAATCTAAAATTTTTTTCGTAATCCACCGATTTTATAAATCTGTACTAAAGTATATTGTTTGTATTAAAAAGGTTTTTAATAAATTTTTCAATGGGCTACAAACAAAATACTTATCTCATATTCTTGGCGGTTGGAATAATAAGATATTTCAAAGTTTTTTACATAAACAAATATTAAATTTGTTATTTATTCCAATCTAACATTTATCATTTATTTACGTTAACTTTAACTTGATTTCAGATAATTTAAATGATTCTTCAGTAAAAAATTAAAATAACATTCCTGGAAGCAACATTGACACTTGATAAGGCTACAAAAGTTATCTACAGAAATGCAAATGTGCAAAAAGTTAAAAATTTGTTTTTCATGTATATTTTATTATAATGATTCAATGCTTAACTTTTCCAAAGGCATTAAAGCGAATGACAAAATTCACACCTACTATAAATGAATCTTCATATATCTTTTCACTTGACTCTTTGCAATTTGGTTTTTATTTCAGTTTTGTGGTTTCTTTTTTAGTCTGCTTGTGCACTTTTAAGGGTGAAACAATGTACGCCTTTACAGTTTCGCAAAGTTGAACAAGAACAACGAAAGCATAACATAAAACACCTTTAAATCAATCGCTATAAATCAGTCAAACCTTTTAAATGTGTCACGCCAATATCACGATGAAAGTACACACGAACACTCGCACAAAATTGTTACAGGTTTAAAATGGATGCAAAACTGAAAATGTGTGAGTGTGTGTTTGTAAGAAAAGGTTGACTGATATATTTTTGAAACAAAATAGCCTGTCAAAACAAACACACGCACATAACTTTGTGAACACCCAATTGGAAATTGCTAAGATTTTCAACTCTAATTATACCATTTTTGACAGTACTATAGAAATTTGTAGATTCTTTTAAATATTTTCAAAAATATATATCAGTGTTCTAAACGTCTATGGCTGTAAATCTGTAAAATTTAATAAAATGTAACTTGACTTGTATCTAAAATATTTTACCCAGCAACACCTAGAGGAGGTCTTTTTCTGATTGGCGAGTAGTCAGAAATACATACATGCATATCCATATTCACAGAGAATTTGTTTAAATAATGTTCAGCAATTTATTTTCATGCCTTTTTGGTATCCTTTTAACCTCAAAAAAAAAAAAACAAAAGCAAAAGTATCTTTTTCTTTTAGACCATTTGAGCATTTTAACAGTTTTGGCATTGCTCGTAGATTTATGTGTTTTTTTTTTGGCTTAAATGCAAAAGTATTGTTGAATGAAGATAAAAAATAATATAAAATAAACAAATAGTTATCTAACAATCATCCTTAACATATCGCCACCACATTTACATATTCATAAGGGATATTGATATAAATCATTGAATTTGTTTAAAAAATAATAAGTTTTTGTTAACAGCACTTATTATGTGTATTTTTTTATTGATACAAGGGAAATTTGTAGAAACTTAATATTTTGTTAAAATTTCTTACAGTAATGCGAACTCAATAAAGAGACAGCAATAAGTTGGTTATTTGCTACATTTTGTTTAGAAATTATTTGATGGAAATGGTTTATTACACATGTTTTTCAATAATTGTTTATGGATATTATGAATAGTTTTGTCGGGCTTATGCTAGAATTAGTCTTTTAATTTCCTTTTAGTAATAAAAATTTGGTTTGAGCTCAATTTGTTTTGACATTTTTTCATTAAACACAAAATTTAAATTTTAAGTTTATTGTACAAATAAGTTGAACATCTTTTTAATAAGCATTTGCTAAAAATCCTATTCAAGAACAGCACTTTAGCTTATTTACACTTTAACGATTACTCGGAAAATGGCCAATTGCGGATCATTTGGGTACCCGGCCACTGTGGTGTGATCGGGAATGAACGGGCACATAATCTGGCGATTAGTGCTAGAAAACTTTAGGCAGTGAACCTAGAGAACTCGAAACCCTTTAAAGCATAAGGAACTGTGAAGGAATGAAACAGTTGGAAGAGTAACTGAAGTCCTATGGAGTGACCCTGAGGAGAATAGGACAAGGGAAATCCTGAATTTAAGGAAACCAGAACTGAGATTGATGAGTGTACTGACAGGACACTCCAACTTACGAGCACACCTTAACCGGATGAAAGTGGTGGAGAATAGTGACTGCAGGGCATGCTGGGAGGACATTGAGATAATGGAACACTTCCTATGTCACTGCCTTGCTTTTGCATATGCAAGGGCCCAATGTTTTGCGTCGGACACTATACCGGACGTGGCTCACCTAAGAGGTGAAGGATAGGTCGCTCTAAGGAAGTTCGTTAAAATGACTGAACTCCTGTTAGCAGTGCGGTTCTTTCAATCTCTTTTTAATTTTTTTAATTTTTCTTCTTTTTTCCTTTTTTCACCATTTTCTCCTTTTCTTCCTTTTTCCCCACCACCATGAAGCGCACAACAAGCCGATCGCAGGCCTAGGTGTATGTCCTAAGGGACATGAGATCCCTCGAGACTCCTTGTGTCAACCTAACCTAACCTACACTTTAAGAAATTTAAATAAGAGCAACACCAATCCACAATCATTTCATTGTATGTCTTCAAGGAAACAATTACTATTTAATTTGAATAATAAAATTTGTTAAATTGTTTTACCCTTTAAATATAAAATATTTTATTATTCTTTAATTAAAGTAAAAAAAATAATTTTGTCCCCTTTCTTTCCGTCACAAGGCACAGATTTCTGAGCAGCTATATACTAGAGGATCTCCGTGAGGTATCTGAGACCTACTGAAATACATGACGGCAACAGGGTGGGCTAAGTACTCCTATCCCATGAAATTTTTGTCCTGGGACATGACACCTCTAATGAGGGGTGTGATCCTGTTGCTGGACTTCACTTGACACTGCCAAGTTGACAGTTTGCGCGTAACAAACTACCACGTAAATTATCCAAAAAGACAATTTTTCTGTAAAAATTTGTAATAATAAATTTTATGAAAAATGTTTAACAGTGAAAGCCAGTCTTAGAAATAAACCAATGTGGCTATTGAATAGGACGATAGTTTGCATTTTACACATTTTTAGAAAAAGGTTAGAAACAAAACTTTAATTTTGTTTACTTTTTTTTTACCATATATTGTGGTATATTAAGATAGCTATAGAAAATATTAGATCATAGAGTTGACAAAAATTGATTGTGTTGAACATATTATTCTTTTTAAAGGCCAATATGATACAAGATATTATAACAGTTTTAAGTGATCATATTATTATATTGATATCAAGTAATTAGGTCATATAATTACCATTATTATAATCTTAAACATTAATTTCAGTTTATGCTTGCAGGTATTTAAAATGACAAAAAATTGTTTTTTTTAATTTTGCAAAAATTGCATTAACTTTGTTAAAGTAAACAAAATCATGCTCCAATGCTATAATAAATTTCATAAATTAAATAAACACATATGTTTTATTAAATTGTTAAAGTTTAGCAAATATCAAGAGCCTCTCATTAACGTATGTTTGTCATTAAATTTGATACTTCAAACTTACCACAAACTTTCAACAACTTATAAAACTAAACATTCGTTTCCTTGTTCAGCAACAAACAATCTGTTAGTACTTGAGAAGAAAAATAAAACATGCAAAATTAATCTAAAAGGAACAGAGTTGGAGCAGTTTTGAAACTCATTGAATAATGGGGAGGTTTGAGAAGACTTTTAAAAATTCAAATAAAGTGATGTAGACATAATGTAATATAAAATCGATCATTAGTCGTTAATGCCTTTTAGAATATGAATTCTTAATATTAGTATCAATTCATTTAAGACACGAGTTTGTTTAAAACAATTAATAAAAAAATTAATTACATTTATTTTTATTAAAAACAACAAAACTAACATACAAATAACAAATTAAATGTTATGCTTTTGTTTAATTTCTAAACAACTTTTAATTCTTTCTTTATATATGTATGCAAGTACTTGGGCTACTAAGAAATAACTATGGCCACGTATGCCTGTGTATGCGTGCGTTAAATGCCCCGACAGCTTCATTTAATCATTCATTCATATGAATATGTTCATTTAGTGCCATTCTGTTGTCAATATAATATGGCCTAGAATATCCATTTATATATTATGCTCAACAACAAACAATTCTATGTAAAAATGTAGAAACTTTAAGCAAATAAATAATCAGCAAACTTACAATAATCAAACACATATTCATATAAAATCGTCAATATCATGTTGGGCAACACGTTCATAAGAAATTTGCCTTAATTCAACTTCAAATAGCTGTGTGCAGGACTAACAATTTTTGCTCATACACACACACACAAATATAACCGACATTTGCACACTCACATTCATTATACTTCCATCAAACTGTTAGTCTATTAAATTGGTTAGTAGTGCTACAAATATGTAGTTGTATGAATGTATGTATGTATGTGTATTAAGTAAATGTGAGATGAGGCAACATTTTGTGTTAAGCCACACATTATTACTTCAATATTGTAGTAGGTTATCTACACATACTTACATGCATATAGAGCATGACTTTATAGTTTATTGCACAGTGTCCTGTACAATAAGTTTGCAGAAAATCAAGTCAACGTTCCTATATGATCAGAGAGAAAACGTTCGATTTTCATCACAAGCACTTGTTCTACACTCAACTGATGGTTGTAAACCTTCTACCTTATCCCAAACCTTTTTCAAATTTCTAGCATGTTTGTTTTGTATTTGAAAATATGTGAATAAATGATGTCGCTTTAACACCACTGTGCACAAAGTTCCATATATTTTTATATTATTTTGCCTACTAGTTAAGGTAAAACTACGTGTGTGTAATAGACAAATAACAAAATAACTATTTGTATCTATGTGTATGTCTTAACATTTTACTCTTTGTATCGGTGTAGTAATGTATAAATATACAAGATGATTGCTTAATATTCTGAAGTCTTTGTTCAATTTGTTTGTCATCGGCAAACAAGAAGCTGAAACAGTTTGTAATTAAGACACTAGTTGATTGTTCAAATACAAAATAATGAAAAAAAAACCCTAAATTGCAAAAATTTGAAAACTTTACACAACAAAGAAAATAAAAGGAAGAAAAACTGCAAAGCATGTTATTTTATACAAAAGATCATCTAATGGGGTTCAAATTGGGGTCTATCCACAAAATGTTGCTCTTTAACTTTTGTATTAAGGTTTTTCTTATAAAGAAATGAAAAAGGATAACTTAAAGGTTTGTTGTCATTGAGTTAAAAGTTCAATTATAAAATCTAAACGAAAACTATGTAAATTTAAATATTAACTTTTTGTTAATTTGAAAATCAAAAACAAAAAAAATTTTTCTTTATATATGATTAGTATAAACATTGTATTTGTTGTGGAGATGCAAAGTGATGCAACAGGTATCTTCATAAGGTTTTGAATTGTTGATGTCAATAAGTTCATTAGGTGGTCCCTCCATTAAATGTTTCAAATAAAATGTTTAATATTTTCATTTGAATGTCGTTTCATTAGAATTTAAATATGTTAAAGCTTTAGAAGCTCTCTTGAAAGAATGAAGACAAGACAATCTTAGCTTAAGAGATTTTATAAATCCTTTTTCCTTTAAACATAGAAGAGGCTATAATACAACCGGGTTTGTATTGGGTATTGTAGAGAATATAAGATTTAATTTAGATAAATCGTGAGAAGCAGATCAATACTGAGAAGCAGATTTCTATAAAGTTTGTACATATGTATACACATGGTATGAACATATTTTTTATTTTTATTGGAGAACGATATTATGAATGCTGGTTTGCAATTTATAACATACTGCTCTAATTACAACTTTAAAAATAACATTTTAGGAAATCTATGACGATGGGTTCTACTTCTAGTACATTGCTATGTTTTATTTACATTAAAATAAGCATATTAAATAAACACGATATTCTTAGCTTATTGACATCAACAAATAACTTCACGTTACCCCAGAGAAAATAGTCCAAAACTGTTGTATCACACAATATTGGTGGCCAACCGACCGAATGTTTTTTTTTCAGTAAGTCAACTGATTGATGCGCTTTATGTACCCAAAATATGACTGTTTTCATCGGCCTCAATTTAAAAGTGCTAACGTTAAACGTTTTTTTTTTTGCTTACTGAAATACTAATTGGAGCAAAACTTAGGCTTACAACAAAACAGGATATTTCAATACAACATTGGGCTGACTTTAGGTTTTATTTCAAACTGTTAACCAGGGCTGCGGCCTGGACAATGTTCTTTTAGCTTGGTCTTTAAAAATTATTTATATCAGCATATCAAACGAATAAAATTAAAATAATTTTTTATTCAAAGTTATATGTATTTATGGTTATGTTGTGAAAAGATTAAAAGTTTTACTGTAATAAAAAAGACATACAGTTTTTAATATAAATTTTTATTAAAGGGGATACGCTTTATATGCTATAAAACCTTTTAGAAATTTTCTATTAAGTTTGTTACATATTGGTTTTGAACAACAACAAATCCAAAATTAACAATAAAATATTTAATTAAAAATAAGTGTTTGCATGGATGCATGATTTAAACAAATATTATTTAAATGTTAAAAGTACAAACGAGTTTGTCAGTGTTAATATTCGCAAGAACGTTTCTGTGAGATACATGGTGACCAACTTTTTAAGTTTTCGGTAAAAAATTCATATTACATTTTTTCTGTAAATTTACTATAAATCTATTTATAAAAATAATTTGCAAAAACTTTCGATTAATTAAAAAGTTCGATAAATTAGTTTTTTAATAAAAACTTGTAGATAATATTTAAAAATTATTTTGTTACCTAAGTCCCAAAAGCACTAATCTTGTATGTCGTGTTATGTAGGCTTATCACATACTCCAAACTCTGTGGTTTCATTAGTAGTGGAATTTCCCACAACTTAATTAATAAAGAAACATGATAAAAAAAAACATGTTATATAAATGAAGTTTAAAAATATTTATTAATTTAATTTTTAAAATTTTCTTATTTAAATATTAGAGACTACTTTTACAATCTGTGACTGGCCTTATTATCTGTTAGCAAATAACACTTTTGTTTTAAGTAAATCGGATTTAGTTGTTTACACAGGTTATTCATGTGTGTGTGATTTTTTTTTTTGATTAGAAATTAAAAAATTCCTCATAAATTTAATAAAACCACAAAAACCATAAAAGTATTCTAATTTACATTTATTAATATTGTAAAATATTTAGAGCTTTAGCAAAGTCAAAATATATATTTACACTAGAAGAATTCACATGATGCACATGATGTGAGTTAATTTTGATACGTGATAAAATTAAAAATAATCAAATGCGTGTAAGTGATCGTGTTTAAGAAACCAACTTAATTCCAAACCTTTAAAAGTAGTGGAAAATCTAATCAGGACATCACAATTTGAATACCCAAATTAAAGTATTTATTATTTATACCCAAAAAACTATGGGCTGGTAGTGGTAGTTTTAAAAAAAATTTTAGTTTTTTAAAACAAACTAGCCAGGAACGATATCAATAAAAAATGTTGGACATTATAAATTAAGCAAATTAAGCACCGAATGAAGTTTAGACGTGGTCTTACAAGAGTGATAACAACCTCGTCATTGCTAAATTTTGTGTTCGTGAGCGTGTGTGTGACCTAAGTTAAATAACCACGGGCACATCCCTTATTTACACACACGCTTAATTTTATTCGTACTTTTGGTATTATCCTGGTATTCGTGTGTATTGACACATAGTATGTATTGGTACTTGTGTACAGATGCTATTACAATTGTTTTAGTGGGAATTATTGCATGTATTTAATTTGTTTCAATAAAAAGCGGTGTTAATTACTTTAATAGAAATTACTGAGCTGTATATGCTTAGTTCGTCTGTAAATTTGAGTATAAATGCTGGTACTGTTTGTATATTGTGATAAGGACTGGGAAAGTTTTAGGGCTTATAAATAAAGCAGTTTAGAGTTAAAAATATTTGTTTAATTAAAAAGTTTGATTAAGTATTTTTCAAAGATATAACAAATGTTCTTTAAATTCTTAGTTTAAAAATAAAATGGCGGAGCTCAATTTCCGATTTTCTTAAATACTATAATACAAATTAAAACGTCAGTATACTGGGATTTAGCGGTAGCTTCGCAACCATCGAATAGTAATTTGCTAATATATTAAAAAAAAAAAAAATGTTTTCGAGAAAATATAAATACCACAAGTGGCGAAAGGTGCCAAAATATTTGAAGCCAAACTAAATGTTAATCAGTTATTTATCAGTTTTAAATCTTTTTATTGTCTTGAAGGTAGGGAATTTGAAAAAAAATTGTTTATATTTATATAAGTTTGTTCCAAAAGCTAAATTAATAAATAGTAATTTAGCTTTTAAGTGCATAATTGCCTAAGGATGATAATATCAACCATGTCCACTTTGTAAAATTATTCAATCATTTAAAGTTCCTTTAAAAAAAAATTGGTGGTATCCCGCAAGATGTAGCATATGGCTCTATTCTGCCGAAATCACATGTCACTGTACAACTTAAAAATAATTAAAATGTTAAAGCCATTATCATTTTTAAAGAGTTATAAAAAATGATTTCAACGTCTTAGAAACTGCACCAAAACTTGCAATTTTCCTAATCCTTTGATAATAAGTTATAAATTACCACAGATTTAAATGCAATAACCCTGCACGTTTACATGGCCATTTACCCAATACTCAACCTTGTCGTTTAACCAAAATTTAATTTTTGAACTTCTGTAGCTATAACTTGTTTTCTTCACATACATTGTAAAAGTATGCAAATGTTGCTTTGTCGGAAGCATATGCATGATAAATTGTCAAATCGAAATAGTTGTCGCAAAATAGAGATATTAATTTAATGTCTTTTGCTACCAGAATTTGTTATATTATTTGCAAATTAATTGTCAAACGTTGTGGCGTTGTGAAAATTATCAACTGGTTTTAAAGTTTGAATGTGTACCCCCCTTACAAAATTAATATAAATTTTAATTTTTAATATTGTTTCAATATTAGTCAATACCGTTATCTTTTTAAAAAATTTTGCTTTTTTATTGAATCACTTAGTTTTGAAATTATTTATATTGATTATTGTACTGGTCCTTTAAATATTTTTAATTTATAAGCAAATTTCTTATTAATTAGAAAACTTTTTAAAATCAAACAAATTATTAATGTTATAGGGAAAGTAAATCATTTAAGGTACTATTTTCAAAATATTTCCCATCTCTGTCAAACTAAAACTATTTTGCTTTTTCACAAAAAAATATTTAAGCCATTATATAAATAAACAAAATATTTTTCTCTTAAATGGTTTAAACGAAATACATTTAATCAAATATTATTTAGTATTTTTATGTATACTTTAGTACTTTGTTTAAGTGGCATTTGAAAAAGGCACAAATATAAAACAATCGATTTCACAAACAAATAAACAATTAAATGAACAAAACTATATATGTACTTAGCAAATTTATTTGTGTACTTGTGGTATTTTAATTCAACATTTTTTTTATAATTTATATTTAAGCACTTTAATATGAGGGCATTTAAACTTATTAAAGTTTGCAAATATAGGTTTATACAATATAAGTTATATGGAATATTATTTCATAGAAATATTACAAGGAAAAATTTAAGTAAAACAACTAGAATTAAATCAAGCTTTTATAAAGTAAAACTTTGGCGCACTTCTCATTTCATCGTAAGCAGAACTGGGGCTTAATGACCTTTAAAACATCATTTTATTAAACACGTCTTGCCAATAACCCACAATGCCCAATGTACGATTTAAAAGCAATGCATCATGCAAAATTAAAACAAAATTTTAACAGCAACTTCTAGCATGTAAAAGTGAAAGAAAATTAATTGTGTTGACTCTTTAATATGCGTATTTTAAATAACTCAATAGCATAAAAACAATTTTTTTTTAGTATAAAATATTATTTAAAATATTATTGTTTTACGATATAAAGGTACAGAAAAGCAATTTTAAAATGTTAATGAATGTGCCCAATTCACAAAAGAGGAAAAAAATTATCTGCACCAACTATAGAGGTAAAAGTGTACTCTTTTTTGCATATAAGATTCTGTCGAGAGCAAGAAGTTTAAGCCTAAAGTCGACAAGATAAAGAGACTATATCAATGTGGCGTTATGTCTAGTCAGTCAACCATTTTTAAGATATTTGTTGTACAGCAGATCCTGGAGAAATTGCAAAAAAAAACAAATTGACTTTAAACATCTGTTTGTTGCATCTAAAGCCGCTTTTGACAGCTCTTAACTGACAAATGTGTATTCGATTTGTGTCAGTATCGTCACCGACGTATCCTGGCCCCTGTGTGACTTGCTAAAAACACACAGGTAGCAAATTTTCTGTTTATTACAATTTCGGGTAACAGAACAGGCACCTTGCTCGAGAGCTCGGGCTATCTAGTTCCTTGACTTACAGGCTTGCTGACTGCATAGCAGATTACGTGAGAGAAATGGCTGACCAAAGTCTGTCACTAGCGCAAGCAGCAGCCAGGACTCAAATCTCTATTGCTAAGCATGTATAAT
>NDXZ01013916.1:0-10659 GCA_003055125.1 Paykullia maculata
GATTTTTTTTATTCTTTCCGAGTGGAGATCCTTTAACTTGCATGTGTATGTTTAAAAATTTTGTTCTCTTTTGTTTGTTGGTTTCGTTCAGAGAATAGAGAGTAGTTTTTTCCCTTGTTATTTTTCCCCCTCATCGAAAGAAAAACACAATTTACGTATGTTTAAAATGTTCCAAGTGCAATATCCCTATAATCTACTGTCTTTGCTTGAATCATGACGCATTATTTCTTTGATCTATAAGTATGCATGCTTATTGAAACGGCATCAAAACCCATATAAACTCTTATTTAACAACACATATGACGTTGTTGATTGCTATTCGCGTACACGCAGGATGAAGAGACGGTAAAAACCGAGTATGATTTACATGGTCATTATGAAGTTGTTCCTTTGCTCTAGGCTGCCAGACTCAAATTTGCAAAATTCCTGACATTAACCAAAATAATTGTGAATTGTAAAAAAAATTCTAAAAAACTTAAATTTTACAAAATTAAACAAAAACAACTGAGTTAAAACAAATAAAAAACAAGTAGGAGCGCTATATTTGGCTGTGCCAAATCTTATATGCCCTTCACTACGTGTATTTTTGTATGTATGTTTAAAAAAACAAATTTTTTTTGCCTATATCTCAAAATTTTTTTTTAAATTTCTCAAAAGACATATATTACACACTAATATAATAATTTTTGTGTAAAAAAAAAAAAATTTTCATTCTAGACACCAGTTTCCTCAGTATCGAATCTAATTTCGCTGAGTTATCGCTGAGTCTTGCATGCATATTTTCATTTTCATTATTCATACTAGTATCATTAATTATATTTTCATTTGTGGAACGAGATTTCTTCATAATCGAAACTGGTTTCGTTGAATTATCATCACGTCCTATATGCACTTTATCATTTTCCATATAAATGTAGTGGAACTGAATATGCGTATATTTTAATCAATATGTTATGTTTTTATTTTCAAAATTTTTTATAATATTGTTCATTCATATTTTGTCATTTGAATAAATTGTACATGTTTTTTTGAATTTAATATTTTTATATTTATAATAATCAGTAACACCACGCTTCTAACTCATCCCGTTGAAGATGCAGAACTAGCATTAAAAGTAGATGCTTTTGATTTCGCAATAGGCGCGGTAATTGAACAAAAGGTCGATTCAAAATGGCAACCTCTTGCTTTTTATTCAAGAAAACTTAGTCCTGCAGAAGGTTAATATAGTACCTATGGCAGAGAACTTTTGGCCGCATATAACACTGTTAAACATTTTCGGTACATGCTTGAAGGTAGAAATTTTACTCTGTTTACCGATCGCAAGCCATTAAGCTATGCTTTTAATCAAAATCCAAATAAAGCATCACCTAGACAATATCGTCACCTAGATTTTATTGGACAGTTTACTACAAAAATAATGCACATATCCGGTGAAAACAATACTGTCGCAGATGCTTTATCGCGAATTGAAGATATTAATGCAATTGCTTATATTAAACTGGCAAAAGCGCAAAATTCTGATGAAGAGCTTCATCATGCTTATCCGCTAACTCCAGTCTTAAATTACAGAAAATTACAGTTCCTGGCTCTAATGTCAGTATATTTTGTGATGTCTCACAAGGTAAAACCAGACCTTTTCTTCGAAAAGGTTTCAGAAAATCTGCATTTGATTTGCTGCATAATCTCTCCTATCCTGGATACAGAGCTTCAAGAAAACTTATTGCTGATCGTTTTGTCTGGCTCTCAATGAATAAAGACTGCAAAAAGTGGTCAAAACTTTGTCAGATGTGTCAAAAATGCAAAATTACACGTCACACAAACTCAAAGTATGGCCAGTTTAAATTGAGTTCAAGTCGTTTTTCTGAAGTACATATTGACATCGTTGGTCCATTACCACCTTCAGAAGGATGCCGTTATATTTTCACAATGATTGATCGCTTTTCAGGATGGCCTGAAGCCGTACCGTTAGAAGATGTTACATCTGAAACAATATGCAGAGCTTTTTACGAATGTTTGATTTCAAGATTTGGATGTCCTAATAAAATTATTTGTGATCGCGGACGTCAATTAACGTCAAGTTTATTTCACGATTTTTGTAAGTTCATCGGAACAAAATGTCAACATACAACATCATTTCATCCTCAATCAAATGGAATGATAGAACGTTTACATCGCACTCTTAAAGCTGCAATTGCTCGTCAAAATAATGTTCAATGGACAAAAGTTTTACCTTCCGTTTTACTTGGTATTCGAGCTTCTTATAAAGAAGACATTAAAACCTCAGCTGCAGAAATGCTTTATGGTGAATCTATTCATCTACCTGGTAATTTTTTCGAACCGTTATTTAAAACTCAGAGCTGCGATACCATTTTAAATAATTAAAAACAAATAGTTAACAATTTTCAACCTCAAAAAACATCTAATCATAATGTTCAAAAACCTTTTACTAACAAGGATTTATTAACCGTAGAATATGTTTGGGTAAGAAATGATATAACTCATTCCCCTTTATCTTGCAAATATAAAGGACCTTTTAAAGTAATTGAAAAAAAAGAAAAATACGTTGAAATTCTTTTTAACAATAAAGAAGATACTGTTACCATTGATCGTTTAAAACCAGCTTATGTGGAGAATGAAAACGTCAATAATAATGAAATCATTTTAACGCCATCAACACAAAGTTTAGTTAAAAAAGTATTGCTTTCGCTGGAAAGGGGGTAGTGTAGTGGAACTGAATATGCGTATATTTTAATCAATATGTTATGTTTTTAATTTTCAAATTTTTTTTATAATTTTGTTCATTAATATTTTTTCATTTGAATAAATTGTACATGTTTTTTTGAATTAAATATTTTTAGTAAATAAAATTAAATTCAATCTAAGCTCCTACATAAATATCTGTTTTTCTCATATTATTAAATTACAATTTCTTTATATTTTTTATATCATTTATGGATGTGCATTCCCACATGCGAAGTTGATCAGACTCCTGAGATATGCTTTCTCCCATCATATTATTTCCTTCCGCGCGCTTTTTATTAAATTTATTAGTTTCCTCATTATTCATTTTATTTGCCTCGTTGTTTGTTTTATTTTTCATTGCCCTTTTCGTTATCAATATTTTCTTCTGTTTCTCATTATTTTCCATTGGTATCATTTGTTTTAAAATGTCTGAATTAATTTCATTTCTAGATGAAAAGTGTGACTCAATGTTGCCTTTATCAGTGACAATTTGAGTTCAATCGTCCCTAATGAATATGTCTCCTCTCTAGTTATGCCCGTTAACCTGCATTTGTTCCCTGTATTTAATGATTCACCTTCAAAATTTGCTCTCGTGTGACATAGTGATATGTCAGCACCTGTATCGACGAGAAATGTTAGCTATTCACTGTTATATTTAGCGAATATGAAATTTGTATTATTATTAGAAACTTTATATATCCTTAATTTTGGCTGTCCGGAATATCCATGTATTCCGAGCCCATCTCGTTTCCCTCATCTTGTATTGTACGTATATACCTTCTGTTGTTATTATTGTTAATCATGTTTCTATTTATATTATTTTGATTTCTTTTATAATTGTCATTATTATTTGATCTACTATTTCTGTTGTGATCATTATTTCCGTTGAAATTACCGTTTCTTATATTATAATTATTATTCCTACTGTAATTTCTGTTGTAGAAATTATTATTTCTATTCATATTCATATTATTATTGTTGTTGGAGTTACTGTTTCTGTTGAAATTACTGTTCGAATTTCTAGGACCATTATAATTATTGTTATGATTGTTGTTATTTTATAGTTATTGTTACATTGACGTTTTTGAATATGCATTACGTTTGTGTCGCTTAGTTTATGTTCATTTTCTAACTCTTTTGCCAATTCTACTGCCAGTTCTACTGGCTGTTTTCAAATTCTCATTTATTCCTCTTTTAAATGATTTCAAGGCTAGCTTAGCGTTCATTTTTCTCCGCTTCAGTAGCATCAGTAACCAACTCTTCTATTCCTTATTTATTTCAAAACTTTTCTTGGTATGTTGTGTTTAGTTTAGACTGCAGTTCTGGAATCGTTTTTAGAATTTCATACCTTTGTTCTAACAGTGCTTTCAAAACAACAAAAATTTCTGGTTTAATATAGCTACCAACTGCTGTCCTAACACTAGTAGTCAATTTGGCATGATAAACATATTGCAAAAAATCTTGTTTTGCCGTATCAGTTAAGGTTTTTTCAATTTGCTGTTATTAAAAAACTCTGTAGTTCTTCTTGGTTTCCAGCAAAAATTGGAAGAGCTTAAGAAACTGTTTCTAAGCTGAAAGCTGCTATTGTATTTTCTCTCTCTATTGGTTTCTTAGTATTTGTAATAAAGAAGTCTTCAATTTAATATATAAGCTATGTATAGAATGATTGCTACTATTATCAGTGTTATCACTGATCCCGATAACAAAATATGTCCTGATTGAACCGTTATTACCTATATTCTCGGTTACATCAACCTTACAACCTTAATAACAAAAATATCCATATATATATTAAAAAAATTTTTTTTAAATAGAAGTTGTGTCCGTCTGTTTTTTAATATCATAAAAAATCATGTTTTCTAAGACTTTCGGACAAACACTAAACATATACACACATCGATAAATACATATATACACGTAATGAAGGGTATATAAAATTCGGCAAAGCCGAATATAGCGCTCTTACTTGTTTAATCAAACAATGTATTTTGGCTATGACAATTTCAAAAATAAAATAATTTAGGAAATATTTGTAAGGCTTGAAAGCGTAAAATGTTACCTAGGGAAATATAATGCAGCATCATCTTTCAAACTGTTGATTTTGTGTATATTGGGTAACTCGCTCACAAACACAATCGCAGTTTTAGCTTTGGCGACCACTGCTCTACAAGTAGCGAAAACACGACTCGCTGCCAATATCTGGTGCACATATGTATGTATATACGAGTACATACAGGGATAACTATTAGGTTAAATTACAACTTAATTACTTATTTTTGACAATCTTAGCAGGTAAATCATCAACCCTTATTATTAAATTTAAGCGCACATACTTAAGGCTCTTCTTTTGTTCCTCTAAATACAATTCAAACAAACAACAAATAAACAAATGATGTCTTAGATAAAAAGTGAGAGTGTCTCGTGTTTATTTAAATGAACAATCAATTAATCACCTTTAATTGACGGCTTTTGCTTTTCTACCTGTTTTGCATTTAATTGTAAATGCTATTTTGTTTGATTTTATATCCATAAACCAAAAAAAATTAAAAGGAAATAGAAATAAAATCTAAGGGGAGCGATTCAAATTTACATTCGTGTATAAATTCATATACAAATATACATATGTACATATGTACATACAAACATGTATGTACGTAGTTTGTTATGAAAATACACTTACTTAAGTGATTTTTGGTGGTTGCATATACACAACTTAGATACTAATGCATATAAAAAAGGCAAAACTTTTTAGGGTTTTTATTGATAAATAAAAGAGGCAAATTAAATATTTAAAACTTAAGCAAACGTTGGTATAAAAAATATACGGCAATTTCAAAAATGAAATAATAAATGGCGTGAAAAAGGAAATGCACCAGCTAAATGAAAAAATAACAAAGTAAGATTCTGCAAACAATGAAATTGATATATTAAAATATGATGTTAAAAATTTAAGCACATGATAATTCGACAGTTGCATCCGACATTAGAATAACAGGTATACCTTTTGATAAGAATGAAGACTTGTCGCATATGTTTGAAAATATTTGTGGTGCGCTAAACACAAAAGTACCCTCTCACAAAACTATTTTTCGTGTCAGGCATTTTAAACATATTTGTGACGTGAGTGAACCGCCAATTAAATTCGGAATTAAGGCTGAGAGAATAGTTATGCTATATATCGAAAGTCTTCGAAAAAATTCTTAATATTCAAATGTCGGCATATATCAAAGAAAATAATTTGTTGTCTGATAAGCAATCAGGTTTTCGTTCAAATCATAGCTGTGTGTCTACGTTATTACGACGTGAACTGGATGACGGAAAATATAATTTCTTGCTTCTTATTAACCATTCGATACAGTTGTCTTGAAACACTTTGCAAGAAACCTTGACACTTTTTTAAATTCTCTCAGACTTCTGCACGTCTTTTGTCTTTATACCTCTTTAATCGTTGGCAATTTGTCTATTCGAGCAATGTTCAGTCTTCTATATAATGTTCGACTAGAGGAGTACCCTAAGAATCAATTCTTGGGCCACTTTTATTTTCAATTTATGACTATGATTTGCCAAAACAGCTTTTGTACTGCAAAGAGCACGTGTATGCAAATGATCTGCAGTTGTATTTAAGCAGTTCAGTACAATCTGCTGGTATGAATATTGTAAAACAGAATGACAACTTGGATAAAATTTATCGGTGGGCAACAGGAAATGGACCTTGTTTAAACACCCATAAATCTTTTTATGTTTTGTTTTAATAATTCGTAAGAAAGCACTTGCCTATGTTATCGATGTTGACGTCTCAATTTTGCGTGCCGCGATTCTATTAGTAAAAGAAAGTTAAATGTTTTATATAATAGTATTATCCGATATGTCTATGGCCGATATATCCATGTCTTTAATCTTTTCTCTTAACTTTATGGTGTCTTGTTTAATAATATTCTTTACATACGTTTCTTTTATTTTTTCATTACATTATTAATTTAAAAGCTTTATACAAACTGCGCGTCTTTGGAATGTTCTTCCACAAACTCAACAGCTTAACAACAACGCAATTATCCTTAAACAGTTATTATTTGAATTTTTTGCGCAACAATAAATTGTGATTCCTTAAAGAATAAGTAAATAATAGCTAATATATTTTATAATGTTTGGTTTCTTAACGTTTTCTATAATATTGCTTTCTTATACTTTGGATATAAGATTTATTCTTGTGGTATAGGAATAAACAAAATAAAATAAAATAAATAAAAAAACGTGTAGGAGCGCTATATTTGGCTGTGTCAAATTTTATATATCCTTCACTACGTGTATTTATGTATGTATATTTAGCGGAACTCACTCTTCGTAGCAAATTTGCAATTAATGCAAGTATGCACTATTTTTTTGCTACAAAGCGTGAGTGTATATTTCTAAGTATGTTGGAAGTTTTTGATAACAGCTGATTTTGTAGGTGACAAATATTTCAATGCCGTCATAACCTTGGCAGCTGAAAATATATCAAAGTTAACGCAGTTGTTTAATCTTCAGCAGTAAAAAGTTCCTATTTATAAATTTATTTATTAATCTTAAGAACACTATTCCTTTCAGACTAATGAAATATAAAATATATAAATGCATTCAATAATATAAATTATGATAATACAATTTAAGTTTAAACATACGAAAAAAATAACATTAATTTCAATTTTGTAAAAGAAAATTTTTCAAATTAGTTTTTGATGAACTAAAAATCAACAAATTGTTTTTTTTTTATAAATTAACGCAAATAAATGATTTAATTAATTTGTATGTACTTACATATAGCCGAAAGGTAATTTACGCGTCGGCCTCCGCCGCTGTTAAACTTTGTAAGCACAGGTTTTAAGTTATTTGTTTTGACACAAAACAGCTGACTAGTTTCTGCTGTGAAAATTTGTAAGACAATTTTGCACTGATTTTCAGTTGTGCAAATTTGCTCAAGTGAAGCAAATTGCATTTTTATGTATTTTGTTGTTGTGGTCTTGCAAATGTTTGCTTTTTTGCACGATATGCACGGCTTGCACTGGTAGATTGCATCGAAGAGTGAGTTTCTCTTATGTGTGTATATGTATGCATAATTCTGTATGTACGTATGTATTTACATGTTCGACAGGTATTTAAGGTCTTAAGCTAAGATCACACGATTGCCTAATGCAAAAACTTTGCCCAAAATTTTTGTGCTGATATTGTGCACAATAATTAATTTGTTCCAATAAAATTTTCTTTAGTCACATGATTGCCCCATTTTATACAAATTTAATTAATACAAGTTGGCGAATAATAATTTTGTGGCAATAAATGCTGCCGCTCGTTCATACGACTGTTCAAACATACGGCAATACCAACAATCAGCGGTTTTTCCAGAAAATATATTTTTTAGACTTTGGTTTTTGCTTGTTTTGGTGCATGAAATGTTTTCTTTAAAACAAAAGAAGTTAGCGGCTGTTTTTTATGTTTTATCAATATATATAAAAAAGAAATGGTCCATGTATGTAACCGCATCACTTGAGAACGGCTAAATCGATTTGCCTAAAGTTTTTTTTTGTTTAGTTCGAAATTTTCTAGAGATGGTTCGTATGAAAAAAAAAGAGGCGTGTCACCTCCCACACATTTTAAATACATGTTATGATATGTAAAGTGAACTGTTAAATCTATCGTGTCAAAATTTTCTAGGACTGTATCTTATGTCATTTTCCCTACTCAAGCTAAAAATTGTTAAGATCGGATAAGGGGGTGTAGTGCCGCCCATACAACTCAAATGTATTTTATGGCATATTTAAAGAACTGTTATTTCAATAGCCTCAACATTTTGTACGATTAACTCTTATACCATTTTACTTATTCGAGCCAAAAAATGTAAGGATCGGATCAGGCGGGGTGGTACCGCTCATACAACTAAAACATATTATTCGCCATATTTAGAAAACTGTTACATCTATGGTCTCAATTTTTTGTACGATAAATTCCTATATCATTTTACTTTTCCCAGTCAGAAATTTTAAGGATCGAATCAGGGGGTGTGGTACCACCCATAAAACTTAAACATATTATACGCCACATTTAAGAAACCGTTATATCTATGGTCTCAATTATTTGTACGATTAAACCTTATACCACTTTACTTTTCCGAGCCAAAATTATAAAGATCGGAGCAGGGGGTGCGGTACTGCCCATACAATTCAAATACATTTTATGCCATATCTGAAGAAGTGTTATCTCAATAGCCCCACAATTTTGTACGATTAACCCTTATACCAATCTCCTTATTGGAGCAAAAAAAAGGAAAGGATTGGATCAGAGGAAGTGGTACCGCCCATACAACTTAAACATATTATACGCCACATTGAGGAAACTGTTATATCTATGGTCTCAATTTTTTTTACGAATAACTCTTATACCACTTTACTTTTCCGAGCGGAAAACTATAAGGATCGAAGCAGGGGGTGTGGTACCGCACATACAACTCAAATACATTTTATGACATATCTTAAGAACTGTTATCTCAATAGCCTCAATATTTTGTACAATTAACTCTTATACCAGTTTACTTTTCCGAGCCAAAAATTATATGGGAAAACAAACATATTTTGTATATTGTACGATGAATATATATCACTTTTCTTTTTCGTGCCAAAAATTTTAAGAATCGCAGCAGGCTGCTTGAACTTCCAATACATTTTACATTTTTTTGCAAAAAGTAATAACTGTATAGGGTATATGTATTTGTACATGTGTATGTACATATGTATTTTTTCACTTTTTATAAATTAATTTTGCACAAGTTACATGTGACAAATATATGTTATGTTAAATGAGTTTTTACTTATTACAGACAATTCGGGATTAGATTTTAACTGTTTATACAAAACCAGAAGAAACTAGTAAGAGCGCTATATTCGGCTATACCGAATCTTATATACCCTTCACTACGTTCTCCATGTGTGTATATTAGTTATTTTGTTCAAAATACACAAACTTTTTTTTTTGCTTTTTTTCCCAATATAATCATTTTTGTGTTAAAAAAAACAAAAACAAATAAATTTTTTTTTGCTAATATCTCGAAAAAAAAATTTGTTTTGCTAAAAAAATCGAAAATGTTTTTCTTTAAAATTCCCCAAAAGACATGTCTTACACATATATAAGTTAATGTCCCAAATATTAAAATTTATTTTCCCATAGCTACTTATTATTTCCAAGAACTCAGGAAATGATAAATTAACAATTTGGCAATTCACAATTCCCACACTGTGCAATGCTTCAAATTTAGCACACATGCAAGTGTGTTAGTTTACATTCAATTTTTATTTACTTTCAATTTCTAGTGTAGCATATTTCCAAGAACTACGGAAATCACCACGCAAGCCAAGCTTACCTTTGGGAACGTTATTTACTAAATAATAAAAATGCTGACGATATGTCTAGACTCTTTTTCATTCATTTTCATTTCTTTGTAATTTTAAGTTAAATATTTTTAGCAAGCAATGTAAAAAAAAGATATAAAAAAGTATAAGAACAATAAAGATCATCATTATGGATAGAGCATTGAACAAGTGATTTACATTTTGAATAAGTGTTTTATTAACTGGCGCCCAACGTTTTTTGGTTTGACCCTAAAGTAGTGTCACAGAATCGAACTCACAACAGCCCTCAAGAAGTGCTAACAATAAGATCCTCAAGCAGTATCACAACATAAAATTTTAAAACAAAAGTGGCAAGCTCCTGTAGGAAGTAGCCACATTGCGTACAAAAAAAGTGTATTAAAAGGAACCGCAGTAAATAGTGAAAAGGGTAAATTCCTTGGTACCGGCGCGAAAAAATCTAATTATATTATAAGTGAACAGTTTAAATAAAACTATTAAAAATAAATACATTAAATTAGAAAACGCACAAAAAAAAAAAAAA